>JADRCD010072815.1:5299-26341 GCA_019843815.1 Montemys delectorum | reverse complement strand
CTTTTGCTTATACTTTTTTTTTGGAAATTTTTTTTATTATTTTCTTTATTTACACGCCATATGATTTCTCCTTTCCCAGTTTCCCCTCCAAAAAACAAAACAAAACAAAACAAAACAAAAAACAACAAGAACAAACCCCTGTTCCCTCCCCCCTCACCATGCCTGCCACCCCACCATCTCCCACTTATTGGCCCTGGCATTCTCCTACACTGGGGCACAGAACCTTCACAGGGCTGAGGTCCTATCCTCCTATTGATCGAATTTGCAATCCTCTACTATACACATGCTGCCAGAGCAATCAGTCCCACCATGTATAGTCCTTGGTTGGCGGCTGGGTCCCTGGGAGCTCTGAGGGTACTAGTTAGTTCATATTGTTGTTCGTCCTAAGGGGCTGCAAACCCTTCAGCTCCATAGGTCCTTTCTCTAACTCCTTTATTGGGGACTGTGTACTCAGTTCAATGGATGGCTGTGAGCATCTATTTCTGTATTAGTCAGGTACTGTCAGAGCCTCTCAGGAGATAGCTATATCAGGCTGGATTGTCCTTCCTTCAGTCTCTGCTCCATAGTTAGTCTCTGCAACTCCTTCCATGGGTACTTTGTTTCACCTTTTAAGAAAGAATGAAATGTCCACCTTTTGGTCTTCCTTCTTCTAAAGTTTCTTGTGGTTTGTGGGTTGTTCTTCCTGTATTCCGAACTTCTGGGCTAATAACCACTTATCAGAGAGTGCATACCATGTGTGTTCTTTTGTGGTTGGGTTACCTCACTCAGGATGATATTCTCCAAATCCATCCATTTCCCTAAGAATTTCATAAATTCCTTGTTTTTAATAGCTGAGTAGTACTCCATTGTGTAGATGTACCACAATTTCTGTATCCATTCCTTTGTTGAGGGACATCTGGGTTGTTTCCAGTTTCTGGCTATTATAAATAAGGCTGCTATGAACATAGTGGAGCATGTGTCCTTATTACATGTTGGAGCATCTTCTGGGTATATGCCCAGGAGTGGTATAGCTGGGTCCTCTGGTAGAACTATGTCTAATTTCCAGAGGAACCACCAAACTGATTTCCAGAGTGGTTGTACCAGCTTGCAATCCCACCAGCAATGAAGAAGTATTCCTCTTTCTACACAACCTCTCCAGTATCTGCTGTCACCTGAGTTTTTTTTTTTTTATCTTTTTTGCTTATATTTTATGGTCTTAGATTGTGTGTGTGTGTGTGTGTGTGTGTGTGTGTTATCTTAGTTTTTTTATGTGAGACAAAAAAAGGGCATTGAGTTGAAGAGGATATGGGAGAAAAGAGGATCTGGGAGGATATGGGAGAGGAGGAGAGAATATATTAAATAAAAATATATTTTCAATTAAAAAATACCCCTTGGCTCCACTACTAATTGTCTAGTTGTCCCTGTGCTTTCAGGTATGCTTCATGAATTTCAAGAAGAATACCAATAATTGTTTTCAGGAAATTTATAAAGAAAGTCAGAATAGACTTAGATGTCCTAAAAGTTAGATAATAAAAATGTTAATTACTGATAGGAATCATCCTGAGTGAGGTAACCCAATCACAAAAGAACACACATGGTATGCATTCTCTGATAAGTGGAATACACAAAGTACGATCCACAAACCACAAGAAACTCAAGAAGAAGGAAGACCAAAGTGTGGATACTTCGTTCCTTCTTAAACAAAGTGTGGAGTAGAGACTGAAGGAGGGACAATCCAGAGACTGTTCCACCTGGGAATTCTTCGCATATTCAATCATGAAATCCAGACACTATTGCAGATGCCAGCAAGTGCTGGCTGACAGAAGCCTAATTAATATAGCTGTCTCCTGAGAGGCTCTGACAGTACCCGACTAATACAGAAGCAGAGGCTCACAGTCATCCATCGGACTGAGTACAGGGTCCCCAAGAAAGGAGCTAGAGAAAGGACCCAAGGAGCTGAAGGGTTTACAACCCCTTAGGAGGAACAAGAGTATGAACTAACTAGTACCCTCAAAACTCCCAGGGACTAAACCATCAACCAAAGAGTACACATGGAGGGACTCATAGCTCCAGCTGCATATGTAGCAGAGGATGGCCAAGTCTGTCGTCAATCGGAGGAGAGAACCTTGGCCCTGTGAAGGTTCTATGCCCCAGTGTAGGGGAATGTCAGGGCTAGGAAGCCGGAGAGGGTGGATGAGTTAGCAGGGGGAGTGGGGAGGGAACAGGGTTTGTTTTTGTTGTTTTCCTTTTCGGTTTTTTTTTTTTTTGCTTTGTTTTGTTTTTTAATTTTATTTTATTTTATTTTATTTTTTTGGAGGGGAAACTGGGAAAGGAGATATCATATGACATGTAAATAAAGAAAATATCTAATAAAAAATAAAGTTGTTTGTTTGTTTGCTTGTTTGTTTGTTTGTTTCGAGACAGGGTTTCTCTGTATAGCCCTGGCTGTCCTGGAACTCACTCTGTAAACCAGGTTGGCCTCAAACTCAGAAATCTGCCTGCCTCTGACTCCCAAGTGCTGGGACTAAAGGCGTGCACCACCGCTGCCGAGACTAAAAATAAAGTTCTTAAAGCTAAAATTACATTTTAATAGAAAATTGAAAAAACAAGTTACTCCATAAACTAATTTACAAAGTTTCATTAAATATAAAAAAATCATTCTATACGTAGATTTCCTTTCTAAAAATTCTGAAGAAAATATTTAAGACTCAGAAACTACCAATGATAACTTGAACTAAGTTTCCCAAACTGGTTTCATGAATAAGAGATACTCAGTTTTTTACTTATAAAACAATTACAAATGTAAGTATTGGTATATTAATTAATTAAGCTTTTTTCAAAGGAAGAAGCTATAGTTAGAACAATTCATAACCATTATGAGATCAACAGTGAAACTCAAGAAGTAATCTCAGTAATGGTCAAGAACTATTATTAGCAATAAATCATTGTTCATTTTGGTCATAATAGATATATCAAAGAAATAAAATTAATAAGAGTTATGGATATTGTAAGAGAAAATCTATCAAAATATTTTTATTAGAAACCTAACTGAAAATAGAATAAACACCAAGTTCCTTAAGAGGAATTTACAATAACTTCTTTATGGATAGTAAAAGTCATTCAAAACTGGAATAAAAATTCCATTCATAATTAATACAAACAATATATGAAAATAAACCCAGCAATGTAGAATACTTTTAATTTAAAAGGTAGCAAATTTCTTTATTTGGATAAAGAAAATCCAAATAATTCAGGAACCATATATCACAATTTGGATGAGAAAAACAAAAGTATTTAACTGTTTTTCCTAAATTAACATATAAATCCAGTTCAATCTCATTTAAAACTTTTGTGGGTTTTTAAAACTGACATCTGACAAACTAAAATTCATATGAAAGGAAAAATGGTCAATAAAACTAATAATATACTTGACAAAGCAAAACCTAAAAGTGAAGGAAAACTTTTTGCTCAGATTGCAAATGTTCTATTAAACATCAATCCTTTGAAATTGCCCTAAAAGTGAAGTTTGTATGTTCTGCTAGAGCAACTGGCTATACATTTAAAGAAAAGTAAAAGTCCTTATTTAAATTATATTTTTAATTAAAAATATAAAAGAAGATTTAAATAAATGAACATATCATATGAACACGAAGGAAAAGATCTTTCCTAACCAAGATAACATTACTGAGCAGGCATAAAACAATGAAATGACAAGAAGTGGTTACATCAAAATTAAAACATTTTTCTGATACAAGGCATTTAAGGGACTTTTAAAAATAGTATATATGATCTCCAGCCTCCAACAGAAATCTCACTACCCCTTTTTCTCCTTAAGAAGTTATGCTTTAGTGAGCTACTGTTTCTTGTGAAAGTCTTTTATTTCTTTACTTCTTGCATACCAATCCCCAAGTAGGCTTTTATAGTTCAAAGTCATTTTTATTAAGGATTAGTCATTTAGTATCTAGGTACTTTTCCTTAAACTATTCTTGCAACCTAGTATACTTTATGTATTTGCTTTTGTATATTTGTATTCATGATACTAGAAGGAACAATAACAGAAAGACTCCATGTGGAAAACAGTGTTATAGAAGCTTCACTACTGAAGAACTATCTAAGAAGTTTAAATTATCAGCTACTCTTCCAATGGAACCAGGTTCAGTTCACAAATGGTGACCCACAACCATTTGTAACTCTAGTTATAAGACATCTATTTTCTAGCTTCAACAGGCCCCAGGTACACATGTAGTGTTCAGGCAAAACACCCATACATGGAAAAAAGTAAAATAATAAACATCAGTAATTTTACCCTTTGTTCTGACAAGATGAATGTAGCTTTAGGGAAATATAGCAAGTATAATAAAAATGGAACATCGTACATTGTTATCAACCCAACCACCCATATTTTGGATGTTTCTAATTAGATAAGACAGGAAAGCCCCATCAAGACAATTTGGCAATTCTAAATGTTTATACACTAAACACATGGGCATACAAATTCGTAAAAGAAAACACTACTATGATTAAAATCACATATTGAACCTCATACAGTGATAGTGTCAATAGTCTCTCTCAACAAACAGGTCTTCCAGAAAAAATACTAAACAGAGAAATGGTAGAGTTAAATAATGTCATAAATGAAATGACAAATATCTACTGAATACTTCACCTGAACCCAAAACAATATACATTCTTCTCATGGAATTGGAACATTCTTCAAAATTGACTAGACACAAACCAAATATCAACAAACACCCTGTATCCTACCTGAGCATGATGGATCGAAGGTGGATATCAACAACAATAGAGGCAGCAGAAAGTATACAAACTCACGGAAACTCAACAGTTAGCTACTGAATAAAAATTGAGTCAATACAGAAATAGAAGAAATTTTAAAACATTTTAAAATTGAATGAAAATGAAAACACAATATACCTAAAGCTATGAGACACAATTAAGGCATTTCTAAGCAACAAATTCAAAGCATTAAGTGCCTATAGACAAAATTTGAGAAATCTCAATTTAGTAAGTTAGCAACACACTTGAAAGATCTAGAACAATGACAAGAAATAATAGTTAAGAAGCATAGATGACAGGCTGGAGAGATGGCTTAGTCGTTAAAGGCTAGGCTCACAACCAAAAATATAAGAAACACAGATGGCAAGAAATAATCAAACTCAGGGCTAAAATCAGTGAGCTGTATAGAAAAGAAAGAAATACAAAGACTCAATGAAATGAAGAGTTGATTCGTTGAGAAAATCAACACAAAACTGACAAACCCTTAGTCAAATTAATTAAAAGATGGAGAGAGAAGACTCAAATAAGTAATAATAGAGATGAAAGGTAGATATCACAATATGTCAAGGAAATAGAGACTCATAAGGAGATACTTAAATAATCTATACTCCATGTAACTGGAAAAAAAAATCAAAGAAATGGATGGCTTTACTTGACGCATAAACCTACCTATAAACCAAAATGAAGTAAACAATTTAAGCAAACCTATAACATCTAATGAAATAGCCATAATTTACGATCTTTCAACCAATAAAAGCTGGGGACCAGATGAGTTCAGCCCAGAATTCTACCAAGCCTTCATAGAACTAATGGTAGTATGACTTAAATTATTTCACGAAAATAGAAACCTAAGGAACATTTCTTAATTCTTTTTTGAAATTATTACCCTGACACTAAAACCACACACAAAGGCCCAACAAAAAATAAAATTATATACCAATATCCTTTATAAACAAATATTAAAATTTTCTTGATGAAATACAAATTGAATCCAAGAAAACATCAAAAAGATTATCCACTATTTTCTCTCTCTCTCTCTCTTTTGTTTTTTCGAGACAGGGTTTCTCTGTATATCTCTGGCTGTCCCGGAACTCACTCTGTAGACCAGGCTGGCCTTGAACTCAAAAGTCCACCTGCCTCTGCCTCCCAAGTGCTGGGATTAAAGGCGTGCACCACAACCACTCAGCTATCCAGCATTTTCAAGTAGGCTTCATCCCAGAGATACAGAGGATAGTTCAACATCAACAAATCAATAAACACAATCCACCCAAAATAGACTAAGACATAATCAACATGGTCATCTTATTAGATGCAGAAAAGACCTTTAAAAAATACAACATGTCTTCATGATAAAAGTTCTGGAGGGACAATGGGTACAAGGGACATACTTCAACATAACAGAGGCAAGTCACATTAATCCCACAGCCGACATTACCTTAAAAGGAAAGAAAAGAAAAGCATTTCCACTAAAATCAGGAGCAAGGCAAGATGTCCATTCTCTCCATACCTACACAATGTAGTACCTGGAGTATTAGATAGAGCAATAAGGCAACCAAATGAGATAAAAAGATACCAATAAGAAAGGAAGAAATCAAAGTATCTTTATTTGCAGATGATTTAATGTTATACATAATGCCCCTAAAGACTCCACAAGGAAACTTCTATAGATGATCAGTAAAAGTAGCAGGATACAAAATTAACACACAAAAATCACTATCTATCCTATATACAAATCCCACAAGCACACTGATAAAGCAATCAGGGAAACAGTGCCTTCCACAATAGCCTAAAAATAAATCTTGAACTAACTCTAACCAAGCAAGTGAAAGATTTGTAGAGTAAAAACTGTAGGATACTCAAGAAAGAAATTGAAGAAGACATGAAAAGATGGAAAAATCTCCCATGCTAATGCATCAGTAAGATTAGTATTGTGAAAATGCCCATTCTAACAAATGCAATCTACAGATTCAAGACAATACACATGAAAATCAGAATAAAATTCTTCACAAACATTGAAAAAGGACACTTTTCAATTTCATATGGAAACACAAAAAATGTAGGATAGCTAAAACCATCCTGAATAATAACAAGACTCATTGAGGATATCACCACTTCAGACTTCAAATTGTATTACACAACTATATTAATAAAAACATGGTATTGGTATAAAAGCAGACATGTTGATCAATCGAATTCAACTGAAGGCATGAGCATAAGTACACACACCTATGAACACTTGATTTCTTTTACAAAGAAGCCAGAATTACACACTGAAAAAGACAGCAACTTCAACAAGTATGATGCTGGTCAAGTTGCATTACTACATATACGTAAATGTAAACAGATCCATATTTATCATCCTGCAAAAAGCCTCAAGTCCAAATAGATTAAGGATCTCAACATAGGACAAAATACCCTGAATCTGTTAGAACGCAGAGTGGAGAGTAGATTTGAACTCATTGGCTCAGGAAAAGACAGGATACCAACAGTACAGGCATTAAGACCAACAATTAATAAATGACTCTTGAAGCTGAAAAACTTCTATATAGCAAAGGATATCATTTATGCAAAGCTGCAACCTACAGAATTGGTATATTCCATGTTTTCTCCTATACGTGGATGTTAGCTTTAAAATTTTCAATATGTAGGCTACAATCCAAATAACCACAGAGGTTAGATACCTAATAGGGACTGGGGCAGGGGTATGGAAGAGACAACATCTCCTAAAGAAAGGGTAATAAAATACAGTGTTATAGAGAGGGGAAACTAGATTAGGATTCAATCAGGAGGGCAATGGCAGGGAGGGGCAAATGATGGAGCAAGGGGAGGAATGACTAACACTATGAGCCAATTCAGGATCATATGAAAACCTACTACTATAGAAACTTCCTAAAATATATGCATATATGAAAGGAATGTAAACAGTCACTGTCCCAAGGAGATATCATATGCCACCAAATAAAGCCTTCAGAGATAGAAATGGGTTACACCTTGTTAAATCATTGGCCAAAGGGCTCCCATGGACTTTTCCCTTCCCACCAATCCAGAAAAAAATCTCAGGCCATTGCCAAGGCTATTATTCACTCTTCATAATCTGATTGTAAGGCCTGTTGCTGATGATGTAAAGGATGATGTTATTTAACACAGAGAAGTCCACTTGATGCCTACTGACTAATGTTTGTGGTGCTGGAAGGTACTCTGCATTTTCCCAGAAGAGAAAGATAATTCAAAAATAACACCCAACTCCAAACCCAGTGACCTACAACAGTAACCTGCCTGCAAAAAATATTTGTACAACAGTGGTACAAGTGTTATGAGTGGCCAACCACTTTCTGGTTGCATTTAAGGCTCACTAAATGAGATAGAACCCTTAACTGACGCTGCTTTGGTAGCCAAGTCCCAGAGACTACATAGGACACAAGCCTGGGGGAAATCCTAATACTTTTATTTTGCTAAAGATACATGGCAATAAAATGACTCCTAGTGACATAATACTGCAGTCATAGATCAGTGCCTCAACAGACCCTTAGTGGAAACTAATTCAGAAACATAAAGCTGGAATATTTGCAGAGTATGAAAGACTTTGGAATACTCAGCCCTAAATGAGATGTCATCATCAAATTATTCCCATTAGTACGCATAGTCGCAGCCTGGGTCCCAGCACTGAGAAGAGGAAGTGGATACATGCTTCATCTCAAAACCAAGAAACTATTTGCATTTGATATCTGCTGGTAAAAGGAACATTAGTTTTGCCCAATGGAGTGTCCTTGGATATCTCAACCACACTTCCCGCGCCCAAAAGTAGCAAGCCAACAGAAAATGAACTCCATGTTTGTTTGTGGGGTTTTTGTTCCATTTTGTTTTAGCATTTTTGTATAAACATACCCATAAGCACATCATGACTACATAATTGTAAAAGTTAAGGAGGCAAAGGAACCCACTGAAAAATGATAAAGCCCAAACTACAAGTGATACTTATCTGCATTTGAAAGAGGCAAGCAAATTATTTTTGAGTAAAGTTTTTGAAAGTTGTGTCTTTATCATTTCACATAGATTTAGACAATTAACAACAAACCCAAGCTCATGTTACTATTTTAAAATTCACTGTTTTTGACCATGTAATGATAAAAAGACATATTTAGCCTTATAATTTTCATCTGTTCTAATATCATCATTTAAGCTATTCAATCTTCCCATTTTCTCTTCGATGATTTATTAGCCCAGTTCCTTAAGGTTATTCTGAATGAAAATTCAAACTATAACTTAGCAATCACTGCCGAAGAAAAACATGGTGGTCAAGAAGAGTAAGTTGAATGAGGCTAACTGCTTCATGTTTAAATTTCAGTGCTAAGAAACTATAAAGGTCTAAATGATTTTTAAACTATATTTACAAATGAGTCACTTATAAAGACCTAAAAGATTCCCTTTTATCCACATCTTTTTCTAATCTAGAATGAATCCTCTAGATTTAGGGAAGTTTGTCCAAAAGTAATTACAGTTTATTCACTAAAATAACATTTTTTTCTGTCTGTATTTTTATCTACTTTTATCATGTAGACAATGACCAGTGAACTTCCAGTTGATAAAAGAAAAACTATCAATAAAAGTGCTTAAGCTATACCAATAGATATTAGAGTAATCTCTAATCTTAAATTTAAGTGTTTCTTGGTCTTGTAAGGGAAAGAGAAGGGGAGACAAAATTCTGTGTATGTTTGCTCCAAAATTTACATATTCCATAGAAGTTTTAATGAAGGAGCAGTGTTCTAAGGTGATGCTTTAATATTTAGTATACTGATATTTTACTATTTGGAGTCTTTCGAAATGTAGGCATTGCTAAGGCATTCTAAAATACTATGTACAATGAAATGAAACAGGGTCCCTCCTCAATGAAGGAGCTAGAGAAAGGACTCAAGGAGATGAAGGGGTTTGCAGCCCTACACTGGGGCATAGAGTCTTCACAAGACCGAGGGCCTCTCCTCTCATTGATGTCCCACAAGGCCATTCTCTACTACATATATGGTTGAACCTCGAGTCCCTCCTTGTGTACTCTTTGGTTGGTGGTTTAGTCCCTGGGAGCTCTGGGGGGTCTGGTTGGTTCATATTGTTGTTCATCCTAAGGGGCTGCAAACCCTTCAGCTCCTTGGATCCTTTCTCTAGCTCCTTCATTGGGGACCCTGTGCTCAGTCCAATGGATGGCTGTTAAGCCTCTACTTCTGTATTAGTCGGGTACTGTCAGAGCCTCTCAGGAGACAGCTATATCAGGCTCCTGTCAGCCAGCATTTGTTTTGGTTTTTGAGGCAGGGTTATTTATTTTTAAGGATAGGGTATTGTTATGTAGCCTTGGCTGCCCTGAAACTTGCTATGCAAATGAGGCTGGCCTCAGACTCAGAGATCCACCTCCCACTGCTTCCAGCATGCTGTGATTGAAGGTGTGCACCAGCTAGGTATGGAGGTTTTGATTCATCTCATTTTTGTATCCCCAGTTATCTTTTATTTTCTCCAAACTCACATATTTCAATAAAATTTAGTTGAAATGCTCAAAATCTTTTATACCTTATACATAACTTATTTAACTCAAAAATACATTTTGAAGTAGGTTTTTTCCTTCACTTTAAAAAAAAAAGACATTGAACCTCAAACAGATTGCAAGACCCATACTACTAATAGATAACAAAGTTGGAATTTATAACTAGGTATATTTGGCCTATCCAAAATTTCTGCCATTATAATATTGTAACCATGTTTACCCTAGACATGTTTATAAAACAGTCATAAGAAGACAATTAGAGAAAATAATTTTTCAAAAATATAAACTAATGTAAGAGCATTTTTAAAAACCCACACAAAACTCAAAATGAACACATTATCATCACCAAAGTAAAACAATAACTGTATTTACTCTAGAAAAGTCTTTATGATTGATGACAATGTTTAGTGGAAATGAGAATCACAACAAATTATATAGATTTTTACATATTATCTTCTGCTAAAAAAAATGAAATGACCCATGTACAAATAAAACTATAGCCCAAGCATCTAAAAGTTGTTTTCTTACAGCTAGAAAATTATGAATTACATGCAAGGCTACATAGATAGGAAGAACTGTATCCAAAATAAATTTCATTTCATTCTCAAATTAACCTTCATACCAATTTACATATATAACTTCAAAAAGTACATTAAAAAGTCATTCAAATGATAGGTTTTATCTTTTAACATATAAGCTGAGTATTTTGACTATATTGACACTGATAACCATTTTAACTAAGGCCTCATAGAGTAACATTTATGCTTAAAGATTATTCATTTAAACAAAAGGTACCCATTTTTGTTAGGTTCAGATTTACTAGTATTTATCAAAGATAAACAACCACATTCTCTTCATAGACGCATAAGTACTCTAGATGCACATATAAATCTGAAGTCTAGCAAATATTTTCACATTAAACAATGCATTTATGCAGAGAGATGAAAACATTAAAGGTCATATTCCTATACTGTGTGAGAACACACTTAAAAGTATACAGAAAGAAGACTGGGGATACAATTTAATGCAAATATTTGCCTAGTATGTCCAATGCCCTTGATTTGAATAAGCCTCACCAACCCTTCCCCCTACAAACAGAAACAAGTCTCAATTATTAAATTTCTCCTGTATGTTTATTAGTTTTAATTTATCATTATCATTTAAATTTAAACTCCCCAAAATTATAAATCAGTGGAAATAGACAAATCAAGAATTTAAAGCTACTAGTTAAAAATAAGTGACATATTTCAGTCATTATATTCATTAATATTTTTCTCTGAAACTTAAGACAGCTGAGAAGCATTTTAGTTACACTAGTTGACCATTTGTCATGGAACATGAAGAAACTAGGTGATTGCCAATGATGTGAAACTTTCTTACTGGCCCTCAAAATATAACCCAGTGCTGTCCTGGGGTGGCAATATTGTTTACAGTGGCAGAAAAGCTGTTATCATTCCACCTTTAACAGATGCAGTCAGAAATTGGGCATTGTGATGCAGTTCATTCTCTAATGATTATTAAAAATTGTTTCCTTTCTATCTACCACCAATATCTATTTTATTTCCCTTTTTGAGTGAACTTCAAGCATCCTCCCTTGGGTCATTCTCCTTACGCAGCTTCTCTGGCTCTGTGGATTGTAGCATTTTTATCATGTATTTTGTGGCTAATATCCACTTGTAAGTGAGTACTTAATATCCACTTATAATGTGTGTCTTTCTGAATCAGGGTTACCTCACTCAGGATGATATTTTCTAGTTCTACCCATTTGCCTGAAAAATTCATGTTGTCCTCATTGTGTAAATGAACCACATTTGGGTGGTTTCCAGTTTCTGGCTATTATGAATAAAGCTGCTATGAACATAGTTGAGCAAGTGTCCTTGTGGTAAGAGATGTGAGGAAGGTAATGGGGATGAGGATCAGGTGTGGAAAGGGGCAGGGAGGAAGAGGGCTGGAAGAGAGATTGGAAATTGATGGGGGGCAACTCTAGGACAAATGGGAGACCTAGAACAAGGGAGGTTCCTGGGAGTCTATGGGAGTGACCCTAGCTGAGAGTACTAG
The DNA here is from genome assembly GCA_019843815.1 of Montemys delectorum. Lineage (NCBI taxonomy): Eukaryota > Metazoa > Chordata > Mammalia > Rodentia > Muridae > Montemys > Montemys delectorum. The sequence goes on along the minus strand of JADRCD010072815.1, from coordinate 13,983 downwards.
TAACTAGGGATATGGAAACTGAAGTGGACACCTCCTGTAGCCTGTTAGGACTTCCAGTGGAGGGACCAAAAACTACCCACAAAACCTTCATCCCTAAATTTGTCCTGCCTACAAGATATGCAAGAATAAAGATGGAGCAGAGATTGAGGGAATGGCCAACCAATGACCAGCTGAACTTGAGACCCATCTCATGAGAGAGCCAACTCCTGACACTATTAATGATACTCTGCAATGCATGCAGACAGGAACCTAGCATATTTGTCTCCTGAGAAGCTTCATCCAGCAGCAGATGGAAACAGCTGCAGAGACCCACAGACAAACAATTAGGCAGAGCTTGAGGAGTCTTTTGTAAGAGTTGGGGACAGGATTGAGTGAGCCAGAAGTGTCAAGCACACCACAAGGAGACCTATAGAGTCAACTAACCTGGTCCCATAGAGGCTCATAGAGGCTGAACCACCAAGTAAAAGTGTGCATGAGCTGGACCTATGTCCCCTACATATTTATAGCAGATGTGCTGCTTGGCTTTCATATGAATCTCTAACAATTGGAATGGGGGCTGTCTCTGACTGACTCTGTTGCCTGCTTTTAAATCCCCTTCCATTTGTTCAACTACCTTGTCCACCTTAGTGGAAAAGGATGCCCATAGTCCTGCTGTGACTTGATGTGCCAGAGCATGTTAGTTGCCATTGGTGACTTTCCCTTCTCTAAGGGGAAAGGAAGAGGTTAGTGGAGGAAGTGTTTTGTGAGGGTGGGACCGGAAGGAGTGGGGGGGGGGCTGCGACTGTGATATAAAGTGAATAAATAATTTTTTGGCCATACTTTTATTTACTAAATATACTATAAACATATACAATACATGCTACAAAAAACCCACATTTTTTAAAATTTAACTGTCAAATATTAGTATCCAAAAATGGGCTCTTGCAGAAGTGATTATATAAAACATAGCAGCCAATTTCAGTTCACTTTGCTCTGTGACAATGTACAGATGCATCTGACTAGGATTACAGCACTTGCTATTTTTGGAAGATATTTGTAAGAAGTCCTTTGATCTCTCGAGGTCCAATAACTGCTATACCGAGCCAAATCCAACCAAACAGTTCATGTAATGGATCTTAACAATTAATCACTGGGGAGTTCTTATGATTCACGTAGAGCTGTATATCCCATTACCACCACACATAATGAACAGACAATACAAGCCAGCATCAAAGGCAAAGGCAAGAAAAAATACCAACATTCAAATCAGTTGTGACAATGATTTTCTAAAAATGTTTTAGATGCTATAATTTCAGGAACAGATTTTTTTTTAATTTTTGGTTTTTGAAACAAGGTCTCATTTTCTAACTCTGACTGTCCTGGAAGTAGCTCTGTAGATCAGGTTGGTCTTGAACTCAGAGATCCACTTGCCTTTGTCTCTCAAGGGCTAGGACTAAAGATTCGCCATGGCACATGGCTTAGGAAAACAGGATTTAATGTGCATTTGGATTTATAGAATCTGTGCTAACTGAAAACTGAAACAAGCAGTCAGGTGGACTATGCTGGTGCTACCAACCTGTCCACTCAGTATCACTGGGCACCTATTACCAGCTCAGCACTGGGCCAACATCTCTAAAGTTAAATAAATTAATGAAGAAAAAATTACCTTTCTTAAAGGATGGTAAATCTTGAAAACATCTAAAAATTAATGTGAAAAAGAAAGTAGCTCTAAAAATGACAGTAAATGACATTAAATTAGATGCTTGGAGTAGAAATACAATGGATTTAAGTGGTGAAAGAAAAGGTATTATTCATTTTCACTTACTGACAGTAATTCTGTGAGACCACAGAAGATGAGTACAAATATGTAAACTTGAAACATCTATCAGTATACTTATCACTATTTTCATATTTTTATTTAGTAATAGTTACTTATTTAGCATCAATAAACTGATTTTTAAATTACCAGAAGTGTGACTATGGTCATGTAATTTACATGCCTTATTAAACAACTGATAAATGCACACGTTACACTGCTGTATTAACTCTCAATTTTAAACAAGTATTCCTTCAAATCTGTTATTCAAAATGGTGAGCTTTAACTAACTCTAGGATATTGAAATGACAAATGAAAACAGTGTAAATTAAGCAAAACCCACTGTATATGTGGGAGCACTATATCAAAATGGGTTTTAAAATATACTATGATAATTACATTCTCTGAAAAATTTTTAAAAGAATTTCTGTCTTGATTTTTCAAATAATTTTTGATATAGCAAAGACAGGTTATTTTTAGAATTATGATTGAGCTAACACTTCTAGTAGTATAATTAAGATAACTTATATAATATAGACAAGAATTATATGATAAAAGGAAACTATTATACACACTAATTTTAGATGTATGCATACTGTTTATAACTGAAGTAGAAATTTATTAAAGAAAATTAATTACAATAAATTACTTGGTACAGAAAACAGCTGATTCTGCTCTAAGAAGACCTCAGAAAGTACTGTGTTCAAATATGTGTTTAATCCTGTAACACTAAACTATGCAAAACTAATCTGTAAAACTTTAGAAAATGAGATTTAAAATTATTGGGTCACTGGGGCTAGAGAGATGGTTCGGTGGTTGAGGGTACTGGCTGCTCTTCCAGATGTCCTAAGTTCAATTCCCAGCAACCACATAGTAGCTTACAACCATCTGTAATGTGATCTGATGCCCTTTTCTGGTTGTGTCTGAAAAGGGTGAAAGTGAACTCACATAAATAAACAAACAAACAAACAAACAAACAAATATTTAAAAAAAATCATTGGGTAGTAACACACTGATATCAGAAGTCCACTTGGAAAAGTTTGCATCCGTAGTTACAAGCATATTAACTCTATAAATGGGGTTTGCAATTATTGAAATTTTACATTTGAATAGTGATAAAGTAAAACCTACAACAATTCTTTATGAGGGTACTGTTTTATAAAATAGGATTATTGCTTGTGTTCGTAAATCATCCTGGAGCTGAACTGGAAGGAAAAGTTTGCATCAACAATTAGTAGCATTTTAGCTCTATAAGTGTGGTTTGTATTTTATTGGAATTTTATATTTGATTATGATAAAACAAAAATCTAAAACATTTCTGAATGAGGGTATTGTTCTATGAAATAGGATTGGTGCCTGTGTTCTAAAATCATGCTAGAGGTGAACTGGAAATATCTTTCTGGCTGGTTAGTGTTCATAATGCCAAAGGGTGCTGCATAGGTTACTTGGGAAAGAAAAGTCATCAACAATTTTTGCCACCAAATGCAGTAGTAGCATAGATGTTATGGTCGTAACATATCACAGATTGGATCTGGGAACAGGTCCAAAGCAAGGAACTCACACCTGGTTCTATAACTTGGATTATGAGATCATAGCAGAAGTAATAGACCCTAAAGATAAGCCTGCTACTATAGCTTTGCTAAATAGTCATGTTGTCAAACTGCCTTCTAAGTACTTCTAAGTATGTGTTTATACACATATATAACTGATGCACCCAGTTTCCATCACAAATGCTTCATACTGTATCTAGTAGTGCTTAATGCATAAACACCTAAGTGATTAAAAGGCCTAGAATAACTGATGATGAGTGTCCAGACATAAGTGGGGAAGTTCTATCACTCCCTCCAAAGTTCAAGGAATATCATCAAAGAGGAAACACAGAATGCAAGAACTCAAGGATGAGGAGACATTCAGCAAAAAGATGTATTCGAGATATGGCACTGCAATTGCTCTCTTGAATGCAATGCAAATGTGGATTATCTGCACAAGACTTTCACATAAATGAGCCCATCAATATTTTATCATGAGTAGGAGGAGCTTACAAGCTGCCCTTCCTTCCTGAGGCACTACTGGTAGTGGTGTAGACACTGACACATTGCCTTAACACCAGTGTACAACCTCCCACCCATATTTGGGCAAGAAACACTAATTCAATTCAGTAGGTAACATACAAAAAGAAGTCATTAATGTAGGAAGAGGAATTGTTGAGAAGAAAGGTTTCATGAGGAGACAGAAGAGGACAAAAAGAAAAAAAGGAAAGGTAAAGACAACTAAAATTAGAACTGTAAAAAATAAGATTTTTCTTAGCTCTGACATCAACAAAGTGTTCATTCATTCTTTTGTTCTCATAAGAGTTGTCTTTATAATAATGAAAAGATTCATAGAAAATACTATTTCTGAGCTCTTGTACATTAGATTTTTTGTCATACTAATTTTACTACTAGAAAGATAAAGGAGTTTAGACAAGTTCTTTAATTTTTCTACGTTCTTTAAATGTAATGATAGCAATATTCTAGACTCAGTGCTTTACATGTAATACAAAGACAAATTAATGAGAGATTTTTAGAAGTTTTTTCTTCTTCTAGCTTTCTATCATAGCCTATACAGAGGACAAAGGTATCAGTGTGGTGAGAAAGGAGGCAGGGTCTTTTCAGAAAATATTGTTAAAATGAAGATGTTTAAATTGTATTTATGTTGTTAAGAATTTAGCAGATTCTTCACATTTTGGTTGTGAGTCTAGTCTTTAACTAATGGCTGAATCATCTCTCCAGTGCTTTAAGGCACACTCCTGTAGCAAAAGGGGAATAGTAAAAAAGAGGACTGGCAAGATGGTTTAGTGGGAAAGGTAATTACTACCAAATCTAAGGACAGGAGTTTCATCCCTGGAACCCTCATGGTTAAAGGAAAGAACTGACCCCTCTATCTTGTTCTCTGACATCTACATAGGTACTCTGACACACACGCTCACACACACACACACACACACACACACACACACACACACGCGCGTCAAATAAATGTTAATAAAAATTGAAGACAACTGTTTTAAAAAGAAAGGAAAAAGGGGAAATATTTATAATCTAATATCTCAAGAATTTCCAAAACAATATTTGTAATGATAAACCCATACTGGTGGTGGGTGGATCAGAGCTACCTTAAATACCAAGAAGGCATTCTGCTTTTGTTACACAGAAAGTGTTCACTAATGCTCATTTAGTTTTGTAATCTGTATTCAATTAGGAACCAGAATGTAACTGAAATGGAAAAATTCAAAAGGACTGTTATCTCTGGGGGCCATTAAGTCAAATGTGGAAATGAATTAGTTAGCTTAGGATCAGAGACTTAATGGTTTAAAGGTAATGTATTGTTCTGCTTTCTTCTTATAGGAAAGAAAATAAAAAATCCAAAGTATGACATAAAAGTACAGCTTCTCAACCTTATAATCCCATATTGCTTTTTTCAAATTCCCTTACTTTAAACCAGTGGTTCTCAAACCTCCTAATGCTGCAATCTTTTAATATAGTTGCTCATGCTATGGTGAGCCCCAGCCAGAGAAGTATTTTGTTGCTATTTCCTAATTGTAATTTTGCTACTATTATGAATCATAATGTAAATATCTGATATGAAGGATACCTGATATGACCACCAAAGGCTGAAAACTGCTGCTTTAAACGTAAACATGGTTTAAAAGGTAGTTATGGATGGCTCAAAAATCAACCGCTCCTATCAAGAAAGTGCAAAAATACCTTTAAGCTTGAAAGAAAGTTTAAAATACTGCATACTATCAAATATGAGCCCATCAATTATCAAATAAAACTAACAACAAAAATCAAGAGAGTCCTGTCTCTCAAATCTTTAAAGTCAACACTGTTAAACTGATTAAAAGAAATATCTTAATAATTTTCAACAGCTAAAAATTTCCTCTGAATTATGTATGTGGATTGACTTTACTTACATAAGATATACTAATGTTAAGAGAGACAAAGCCATTTTCCCAAGGAAAACACAAATGGAAGTCACACCTAAGGAGCAAAACAAAACTGCTGCTAATAAAAGAAATTAAAAACTACCATAAGACTTTTAGTAACTTTCCAACCACCACTCTGCACAACATAGGAACCAATTTGCTGACTTAATGTTTCTCAGCTGCCCTCAATCCAAATATTACTTGTAACATATGAATGAAAAAAAGTTACTGTTTTGCCAGCCATTCTTTCATTTTCAGTGATTCAAGCTCAGAAGAAGTAGTTCATTTGTTTATTTTTTTCTTTTCTTCAGCATCTTCATAGTTCTGCACTTTTTATTTTACAATATTACAGTTGGGCAAATATGGCATTATTATTATTATTATTGTTCTTTAATCTTTTTTGTTGTTGTTTTGACAGTCCCATTCTTATCCCCATCCCGGTCCACCCTCTGACTGTTCCTCATCCCATTTGTCTTCCTGTCTCCAAGAGAATGCCCCTACTCCCCAACCTGACCCCATCAGACCGCCCCCCTCCCTGGGGCTTCAAGTCTCTTGAGGGTTAGGTTCTTCTTCTCTCACTGAGTCCAGTCCCAGCAGTCCTCTGCTGTTTATGTGCTAGGAACCTCATATCAGCTGGTGTATGCTGCCTTGTTGGTGGCTCAGTGTCTGAGAGATCCTGGGGATCCAGGTCAGTTGAGACTCCAGGTCTTCCTATGGTGCCGCCCTCCTCCTCAGCTTTTTCCAGCTTTTCCCTAATTCAATCACAGGGGTCCCCAGCTTCTGTGCATTGGTTCGGTGTAAGTGTATGCATCTGACTCTTTCAGCTGCTGGTTCGGACTCTCAGAGGACAGCCATGCTAGGCTCCTGTCTGTAAGCACTCCATAGCATCAGTAATAGTGTCAGGCCTTGTGGCCTCCTCTTGAGCTGGATCCCAACTTGGGCCTGTCCCTGGACCTCCTTTCCTTCAGGCTCTTCTCTATTTTTGTCCCTGCAGTGCTTTTAGACAGGAACAATTCTGAGTGATAGTTTTTGACTGTGGGATGGCAACCCTATCCCTCCACCTGATGCCCTGTCTTTCTACTGGAGATGGACTAAAGTTCCCTCTCGGGGAACTGTTGGGCATTTTATCTAAGGTCCATTTTCTATAACAAGTCAATACATTCTTGTCATTTAAATGGCTAGGGCTCATAAGTACCATGTAAGTATCATATTTAATGCAGAGACTTAGGATTTAATAATTATGATCACTATGTATCAACCTGTGATGTTAAAATTCTAATACTTAATATTCTATCAAAGAAGTAAAATTTCAGTGATTCTTTTAATAAAATAAAGCTGAAAAGCTCAAGGAACCTTTATATATAGGGTCTCCTACTAAGAGGAGGTCTAAATTAATTCAGACTTAGCCAGTGATGGGTGGCAAAGTCATCAACATCAATGCCTTAGGACCTCTGCAGTAAGTTCCTTTGCAGAATCAGTGAAATATAACATTCTGTTCATTAGCTGAACTGATTAAAGCATCAGCTGACTCAAGTAAGGAAAAAGTAATTTTGAGGGAACTATTACAGTAAAACTGTTAGACAAAGAAGTACGTGTAATAAAGATATACTGTATACATACATAAGATTATCAAAGAGTAAAAATATGCTTTAAAATATATTGACTACATAGGTAACAAAAGCTAGTAAAATGAAAAAGCTCCCAATAAAGAGCCACCCAGCAGATACATTTTTAAATCAACAAAATTGCTTTTTTGTACCAGATCTTAAAAGCAAGCATATATTTGTGACATTCAATAAATTATTTCTAAGTTGAAATACATTAAAATCAGTTATCCTAAAGATCATTTAATATATTGTAAAGTAATAATCTATTTTCCACTGTTAAAATGTCACTCCATTTCTACCAAAGTTAGTCATATTGAATAAATATTCTTCTGAATTATCCATAAAGCACATTTTTATTACTTCTATTTTTATCTATAGCTTAAAAAGTAAAAAGTTGAGTTACATAAAGAAACAGTTGGGTACATAAAAAAATAAATAGGTATTTAGGTTGGGTACATATGGGGAAACTTTGAGATTCAACTCAATACTATTGGTAATTTGGATTCAGTGTTTCCTATTAAATATCCCTTTAATCTTTTATCAGTTCTGAGAAGAAATGTCAAAATTAAAGAAAAAACATAAAAATGTGTCTTTTGAAATGAACATAGGAGATAACAAGTGTTTTCAGCACACTTGAAAGACACAACTGACATTTTGATATATGAATAGGAGAATAATAAATTCATGGTGGAATATAAGACAACATTTATAACATAATGATTGTAATTAACTTCATCGAAGATGCATGTTCACATGAACTCTAGAAAAACTTCCAGGCTTACTTAATACCATTTGTATTTCACAAGTCATGCAAATCATACAAATGGCTTCTAACACTGTCTTTAATTATTATATGACTGCCTAAACTATCTTTACCATCACAATAACTAGTAATAAATATAAGTCACTTATATTTAAAAATCCAAGTCATTTCATGAAAAATACTACTGGGAAGGGTTTTTCTTTAAATTTTAAATGTATTCCTCTTTCATATATTACATACTGACCACAGTCTCTCTTCCCCTCCTCTCCTCCCAATCTCTCCTCTCCTAGATCCACTCCTCTGTTTCCCTTCAGAAAAGGGCAGGCCTCCCAGGGATATCAACCAAACAAGGAATATCAAGTTGCGATAAGACTAGTCACCTCCCCCCATATTAAAGCTAGGTGAAGCAACTCACTATGAGGAAAAGGGTCCTGAAAGCCGGCAAGAATCGTTTAAACTGAAACCATCATTTCCAGTCACACCCTGTTCAAATATTTTAATAATCTTAATATTCACAGCACATTTTGTTTTGTGGATTTCTTCAAATAAAAG
>JADRCD010072801.1:938-14442 GCA_019843815.1 Montemys delectorum | reverse complement strand
TTGACTTTAACTTTCTGTAAGAATGGCAGAGGAAGGGAAGTGTATGCTGAGAAGTCTTGAATCTGGATCTCCTCATCTAACTGGCTACATTCTCTCTGACTTCAAAGGCTGGGCACTGGTCCAGGAATGATGCTCTTGGCCTCTGCTGGAAGGTGGGGCCAGGTGTGGGAATGCAAACAGACTGTGGTGCCTATATGAGGCAAATAGGCAGAATATGTGACCACAGAGGGGTGCAGATGCCTGTGTGCTTGGCAAGGTTCCACTTTACAAAGGGTACTCCTGGCAGGAATGTTTTCTCTGATTTGTGTCAGGGAGTAGGAGTGTTTAAATGTCTTAAGTCTAAATTGGATGATGTTCTCCATAAGCAATAATAAGCATGGAAGTAATTTACTCTGGGACTTCGACTGTATTACTGTCAAATAACCAGCGGCATACTATACTGATGGAGCCTGTTGATCTTTAAACAGTTTCCTGCGTTCTCTCCGAATCCATTCTCTGCCTTTTGCTCTGTGGAGATTTCAGACTTATTTTCCTCTCCTCTTTACTCAATTCTCCAGCTCACTGGCCTGTGAAATTTCACCAGGCTTCTACAGTGTACTTACCTTCTCTTCTGTTTGTAAGTAAACTAACGTGCATACCTTTTCATGTGTTTGCATGCATCTCTAGGTACACATTCTTGGCTTCCTGGGGCTATCTAGAAGTTTTTGACTATGGTCTATGGGTGTATGTGTGTAAAGGCATGTATTTTGTGTGCATTTTGTTAGGATGTTTGATTGGAGTGCAGTGGGGCAGACCTTGGGACAGCGAGGTGTCATGCTGGAAGATAGTAATTAAGCCCCTGTTTAGATAGTCAGGGTCCCATAAAGCTTTAATTGAATTGTGAGTCCCGAGAACAGGAAGCTCATCTTCCATTGGTAGAAGGAAAAAAAAAAAACAAAAGGAACTTGCACTAACTGTGGAAGAAAATGTCTTCATTACCCTCTTCTTGTCCCTCAAAGTATGTATGAGGTGTACATTCAGAAAAGTAACTCAGTGTCCAGATTCTAAAAGGGCGTTCTAATTATGAAATGTTGAGGTTTGAGCTGTGCAAATGAACTTAAGTCAAGCAAAGAAAAAAAAAACTTTAAAAAATTTATGGTAATTAATTTTTGAAATTGTAATTAATTCATCCCTCACCACTTCCCTTACCTCCCTCCAACCTCTCTCATGCATCCCTTCTCTCTCTCTCTCTCTCTCTCTCTCTCTCTCTCTCTTTCTCTCTCTCTCTCTTTCAAATTCATAGTCTTTTTAAAAATTGTTATTCTACACACACACACACACACACACACACACACACACACAGAGAGAGAGAGAGAGAGAGAGAGAGAGACAAACAAATACATCCTTAAATGAATAAGTACAACCTCCTCATTTTGTTTAATGTTACATATATGTATATGATTTAAGGACTGATCTCCTGATACTGGATAACTGACTAAGAGAGAAAGATTTTGAATGATTCTTATCTTCTCCAATTCTTCTAGACTCTAAGCCCTTTGAAAGAACTTTATTCTCAAGATTTCCATCCTGGATCCATAGAACACGGAGACACAATGACTGGCGAGGGGAAGATTAAAGCAGGAGGAGCAGCAGCCAGGCTTGTTAAGTTTGTTGATGGCCCTACAAAGTCCCAAGTAACACCCCAGGAAGGAAGGCTCTGGAGGGGAGGTTTTGTGTTCAGAACTGCCCTCCTTACTCATGAAGTAATTGCAGAGTGGCTAGAACAAGTGAATGATTGTGCCATAATTAGTTTATGACCCGAGGCCATGCCAGTTGTAGCCCTGCCAGTCTGCGAGCTGCCACCAGGACAGATATGCCTCATAAAAGCCCAGGCAACAAGGCTAGATTCTGTGGGCCTGCAAAACCAGATGACTCAAGCCTATGAACTGTGAGTGACTGAGCTAGTGTGTTAACATTTCCTGAACTGACCTTTTCTATTTTCATTTTATGCAAAAGTAACCTTTATAGTTATTCTAATTGTTAATCCTTGCTTTGACTTAGTTAAAGTGAGGTTTCCTTCTTTCATCGTTTCCCAGGGCCACTGTTCCTTCTGTTTTCCCCTTTTCTTTTCTTCTCTTTCTTCCTCTCCCATCTCCATCCTCCCCCCTCTGTCTCTCTCTTAGTTTTCTTTTCCTGTACTCTCCTCTTTCCCTCTTCTCCTCCCTCCTTTTTCCTTTGTTTTGGGAGAACAGACTAGGGTTCATCTGGCTCATTGTGTGACAGTAATTGAAAGCATTGCCTTCTGATCTGCTCAGGAAATGGCTGAACCAACATCCTCAGGTCTCACTCCTCTGCCCTGTCGCTGGTATGCTTGCTGTCCAAATATTCTCTTCCACTTTCTAGAGAGTTCAAGAAACCTAACTTTGTAATGAGAAATCTATCAACCTGCCAACCTAATTCACACAAATGTTTACCAGACTGTTGGTGCCAGACCTCAGCAGATTTGGATTCTGAAAATGGTTTGGCTGCTAAGGATCTGTAAGCTCTTTCCTTTCCTGCCCATCAACCTGCACTGCATGTTTATTTCAGATGCTCAGCACATGGGAATCACTGCACAGTTAAAGTTGAGTTAACAGTCCAGAAACTGTTGCTGATCAAAGCACTAAACAGCTCATGCTCATAGGTAGAGGAAAAGAGCTCGGGATTCATGAGTAATGCTATTCTATGGAAGAAATAAATGCATTCAGAGAATGACCAAATTAAAGCATTACTCTTATTCTGCCCTTTCTTTTAAAGCTCTTAAGATTCTTGTTTCCAACAGCAAAGAGCAATTTCAACACCCCATCCTATCTAGGGAGCAGATCCCAGGAGAAGAATCTGTGGTTGTTTTTATTATTATTTTTTTAATCTCCTTGCCACCAAGGCCAAGTTTTCACAGCTTAAATTTCTTCCAAATGTTTGAGTTTTGCTGGTTGTACTATTCAAAATGAATATATCATTCTTTTACATTCCCACCAAGAATGAAAGGTCTTCTATTTGTTTCCCACTGCCTTTCATATGTACACTTACTTTAATGTGTACACAGACTTTTTTGAGGTATTGCTGTTGTTCTACTCTTTCACAAAAATTGCTGTAAGGTGATTATGGGAGAGTCTATGTTCTGCTTTGATTTCAGTCTTGAAGCAACTCTAATTGAACTAAGAGTTTGGTTTATAAATATAAGGTTGAGATTGGGTCCCCAAAGAGAATCAGTAAGATGGTGTGATATTTATATATTTGTGAAAGTCAAGTGCATTATTTTGATGCAATAATGAGTTTTAATAAGTAAAACAGACATCCATTTAAATGCATTTTACTTTATAACAGACAAATGAGCATGAATATAAGAAATTAATTTATTGTGGTCTGTTGTTTCTAGGCTCCTCTTTACTCCTAACATGGCCCCATCTTTTCTTAATGTTATTAATTTATAGAGGCTAATGCTGTCTTTCCTGACTAGAGATGTTTCCATATGAAAATATTTGTATTATGAACTAGAAAAATTTTATTAAAATACTTCATGTTCATGAAAAGCAAACACTTTTGCTAAGAGCCTACAATTCAAGCAAATCATTTTCAGTAATTCTTCACTTATCTTGAAGCTTCTAGCACAGCTTGGTCCACAGTAATAGTTTTTTGTTTTTTGTTTTTGTTTTTGTTTTGTTTTTTGTTTTGTTTTGTTTTTTAAATGCTGTGGCATTTGGAAGTAGCTGCCTCAACACCTGGTAAAGGAGGAGTGAGGATTGTGTCCTGACTATTGAGATACCTACTCATCCATCCATCCATCCATCCATCCATCCATCCTTCCTCCTTCCCCCCTCCCTTCCTCCCTTCTTTCTTTCTCTTCTTTTCTTCCTACCCTCCTTCCTTCCTTTTTTTCTTTTATTTCATTTTTCTTTCCCTGTCTCCCTCCCTCTTATCCATCCTATCTCCTTACTCCCTAACCTTCTTTCCAGTATTTGCATTTTTGAGATAAGGCTTGCCTGTTGCCAAGGCTGGCCTTGAACTTCTGGGCTTACACTATCCTCCCACTTCAGACTCCCTGGTAGCTGGGACTGTAGGTATGTGCCACTGAACCTCATTTTCCTGGGACTCTGTTACTTTTTTAGTTATAGCCGAATCAAATCAAGGAATTAGAATTAGGGGTAGCAGGTTGGGTAGGTTTGGGAAGGTAGCATATTCTAGAAATAGGCACGGTCAAAACTGAGTATGGATAACTAGTATGAGTATACCACAAAAGTGAAGACAGATAATGTAGAAGAGGCAAAGAGTTTTCCTTGCTAAAATTCAAGATTGTGATATTAATGTGCCTGCCAGGTTTTGCTAAGGCATTTTACTAATACTGGGCATTTTAAGTTATTTAAAAATTTTTATACATATAAACCATAGTATTGTGAACAGTTGCCATAAAAATTGTATTTCTTTTGTTGAAAGTTATTGCTTTCTGCAATTTCTTACAAGAAAAGTATTAACTGGGTTGAAAGGTAGAGCTGCTTTACTGTTGCTGTTATATGTTGCCAAACTGTATCTCTAAATGCTATACTGTATCAGAGTGTCTGTTTGCACAGAACCCTGGCACACTGAGTGTTATCATTTTAACATCTTTTCTAGTTTGATAGGTTAGTAAGTATACTCTCCATTTGTTCCTTTTTAAATTTATTTAACAAGGCTTTTCATTTTAAATGTCACAATTTTCTGTCTCTTTGTTCTGTCATTTTCTTTCATCACTTTTCAAGGAAGTCTGGACATTGATCTTGTATATTTTTATCCATTCCTTATATTTTGGGCAGCCAATTTTATCATTTATATTTGTGGCACATTTTTTCAATTTTATTGTTTTCATTTTTCTGTGTGCTTTATCATCTTTCACTATGAAAAAGTGTTCTCTTTTACATTTATGTATTCAAATACGTCCATCCTGCCTGTGATGCTTCTTTCATTTTTCAATATTCAAAAATTTACCACTCCACCACAGATGGGACAAATATGTGATTCTGTCTTCCCTATTCCCCCAGGGTGTTTTTTTTTCTTTTTTGTGTTTAATTCCTGGGCCCATCTGGAATTTATTTAAGTATATGGTATGAGGTATGGATCTAAAGTAAAATCTCCATACTAATATCCAAATGTTTTAGCAATTCAATTTGGCAAATACTGCTTGAACTCCTTCTGTATGCTTAGCATTGTACCACAACAGGTTTTTTTTTTCTCCTCAAATGAAGCAAAGTCTGTGCTCTCCATGTCTGTGACTGTCTCTGCTTCCTGTCTCTCCTTCTCTCCCTCCGTCCTTCCCCCTTCTCTCTGTGCCATTCTCTCTCTTCCTTTCCATCTTTCTCCCAAGAGAAGCACAGTAATGGCTGTAATAAGGTATATATTTATGTAACTATAATAAAGTACAGAGAAAATTATGACAGATATCATTTGAAAGGTTAGGAGCAGGAACTGAAGGTGCAGCTCAAAGGTAGAATGCTTGCTTAGTATGCATGAAGCTGTAGATTTGATTCTTGGTACACCTCCTACCACATGCACATGTACACACATATGTACACCTACATACATGTACATACACATGACACACATATGTACACACACATACAAATGTTAGCATCCAGAAGCTGTGGGAATATAGTAAACTGTGATATTTTACCCAAATGAGACAAGTAAAAAATTCAAGGAAGACATGACATTTATAAAGTATTCTGGTAGCAAAATTTCATTCATTCAGAGAAAACAAAACCCATGAAATGAATTTTCTACTGGGACTTTTACTGGGAACTCAAGATAACTATGCACAAAACACAGTCCCTGTTCTAAAGGACCTTTCAGAATAGCCAGACAGAGTGAATATGGTAAGGAAACATACCAGTGAAAGATAGTAGAGACAAAAATATAAAGACCTCTCACATCCTAAGTGAAATCATGCTTTCAGAGGCAGGGTATGAATTTGAATAGGCATTTCTTCAAAGAGCATACACTAATATCCAATATGCACATGAATAGCTAGCTACTCAGCAGCATTAGTCATTAAGGAAGTGGAGTCTGAACCACTATAACAACATTTTTCACATATTAAAATTGTTATAATGAAAAACACCCTAAAGCTGGGTATTTTGATAATGGTAGAGTATTAGAATTAAAATACTTTCATACATTGCTGGTGGAGATAGAATGAAATGGTATGTTTCCTTGGAAGAGAGTTAACAGCTCTTCAGAATGTTAAACACAAAGTTACAATGCTGTAGTTTGACTCTGAAATCTCTCTCTCCAAGCCTTGAATCTTTTTCTTCTCAGCTGGTGATTCTATTTCTTAAGGTAGAGGAAATTTTGGAGGTCTGGCCAAAATAGTGAAAGTAGATCATTGGGACCAGCCTTTGAAGGTTTATACCCAGTACTCAACTTCTTTCTCTTGGCCTGCTTACTGTTTGCCACCATGTAAGTATCTTCTATTACATGTTCCAGTCTCTATGGTGTTCTTGTTTCCCATTGTCCTACCCTTGTTGTGAGGGTGAAGACACCTAAACTCTAGTGAAGACTCAAGGAAGTTGGAGATGCAAGGACAGGGAACATCTACTGAGAAAGGATGCTAGCAATGAGCAGAATCAGCTAAGAAGAGAGGCCATGTGTACTGCAGCAAGCAAAACTGTAGCCTAGGCCACCCAGCCTCATTGGAACTTAGATCACAACACCACATGTTCCAGATGTTGACTTGTAACTCAAGGATTTAATGCTTGCCTTGCTGAGTTTTGGTCTTGTAATTGCCATGTTCTCATAGTCCTCCATTTTGGAATGGGACTGGTTTACCCTGTGAGATTATGTGTTGCAAATGAATAACTTTCTGCTTTTATAGGGGCTCACAGCTAAATGTTTGCCTTGAGTCTCAGTAGAGACTTTGAACTTGGAGTTTTGAACGGTATTGAAACTGTTCAGATATTGTTGATGCTTGGAGATGGTCTAGGTGAATTTTTCATTATGGGATGGCCATATGCTTTTGGGGGCCAAGAGTAGGTTGCCACTGTTTGAATATGAAATCCATACTTAGACTTAGGTGTTGAATGTTTGGTTCCCAGCTGTGGTGCTATTTGTGTGAGAACTTTAGGAGGTAGGGTATAACTGGAAGACCTAGGTCACTAATGGCATAGTTTTGAAGGTCATTTGCAGTCTTAGGTCTGATTCTCTCTGTCTGATACCTGCCCACCATGAGGCACGCCCTGCTGCTGTCACAATGTTTGACTCAATCATAGGCACAAAATCAACAGAACCAAGGGCTGTGGTCTGAAGCCTTTGAACCCTCTACACAAAATAAACATTTCTTTGTTCAAGTTATTTATATCTGGTAATTTTTCACAAAGAAGAAAGGATAACTCTCATACCATATGATCCAGAATTTTCACTCCTAAGAAAAACTAAAACATGTCAACACACACATACATACACACACATACAAAGGCATGCACACATGCATCCACATATGATTGACACTAATCTGAAATAATATCATGTTAAATATTTATTAACCACCTACAGTTGAATGGTAAGTAAAATGTGTTATATCTCCACAGCAAAATAGTATTCAGGAATAAAGAGCAATGATACATTGTTATATAGTACTATGTGAGTGAACCTAAAAAAATACTAAACTTGGTTAAAAATTCATTACATATAAGGTCATATGTTATATAATTTCACTTACATGGACTGTTTACAAAAGACTATTTTGGAGACATAGAAAGTTATTAGTGGTTACTTGGGACTAGACATTGGGAATAGGGAATGATTTTTTTTCCTTTTTTTTCCTCTCTTCAGGATGATTTACATGTTCTAAAATGAAATTTTGGTGATGGTAGTTCTGGAAAAAGCTTTAAAATGTGTTCAGTTGTATAAATTGGTAAGATTGATCAATATAATTACATATCAGAAGAGGTTCTAAAATGTGGTGGTTTAAGAAATTAGTAATTGTAGATATCTTAGGAAGACTATTACTACTAACATGAATTAAATCTTAAAATTACTTACCAATTAAAGTATAGCTTTCACATTTGTTATTTCTGGTACCTTTCCAAGACCTTGTTGTTTTTGTTAGTGTCTTCCATTTATCACTCCCTACCCTGCTTTGGAGCCTGTCCTTTAGATTCTGAGTTCCACTCTTCCTTCTCCCTGTCTTGCACATGTTGATCTTTTTAGACCTTCATTGGTGTTGTAACTTACCTTCTCCCTTCTCTTCAAAATCTGTTTCTGCTGATGCTCATTTTATTTCTAAATCCAGCCTTTATTTCTCAAAATTCTACTTCTATTTCTTTGATGAAGTAGCAAATAATTTCTCCTGAGCTCATTGATACATCTAACAGATGACGTATAAAACATATACTGTGGATTTGCCTGTAGTGATACTTATGTCTTATGGTATTGATCTTTATATTTGTGGAACAATAAGACTTATAATGTGCAACAAAATCTCTGAAGAACTTTTGAGTAGCTGTATTTCAGAGTTGTGTAAGCTCAGCTCAGTCTTTGTTTAGAGATGATACGTCTATAATGGCCTTTTCTTTATCTCTGAGTTGTCCATGTGTCTTGAGGTTCCAGCTAATGCTGTGCTGGTAAATCAGCTGTCCAGAGACACATGTTAAACATTATTGCACTTACGATTTCGATAGTGGATATGTTCCTATCATGGTCAGTTTAAAGTTCCTAGCATGGCACTACTAAATCATAATTGATAAATTAGCTAGTGTGAACCCTTTACCAGGAGACAGTTGCATAGTCTCAGTTCCACAAAACACTTCTCTGCTATCTCTGAAAATGTCCTTGAACTGTTTTGGAGTCTGCATTGTATGTATCTGAAGCTGGATCAGAACTTGGTTTAGAGCTAAGGCTGATCTTGAACTTCTAATTCTTGATCTTGAACTTGTTACCTCCAGACTCTAGGGTTTCAAGTGTGATCCATGGTACCTGGGTGGAACAGAGAAGACACAGTGTTAGGAAAAGATGCACTTTCCATGTAACGAGTAGAGAAGAGCAAAAGGGGATTAGTGACTCAGTTGGCATCACCCTACAAAGAGTTGGGGACTTCCCCTAGTGAGGTATTTTTAAGCCCGTTTGCATAGTGTGGAATTTTGGCTTATTTGAACAGTGTGGGCTTTCCACTCTTGTTCAGTTATGTATATTTCTACATACAACTTAGGTGTTGTATGTATCAGCATCTAGCATCTGTATGCAGGAATGTGTGCCGTGGTACTTTAATGAGCTAGAGGTTATTTTTGGACAATCAGAATGCCTGTGCACCTGCACCAGTAGTGCCTGCTAGTTTTCACTAGGCTGGATTGTTTGTATGCAGCCTTTCTCATTGCTACCTTATTTTTTTGTGTCCTAATTCTGAACAAGGTATTTTCTATTTCTCTTTTCCTTTCTGTAACATCAACTCTCCACTGAGAACTGGAGCCCAGAAACCTTTTGGGCAAGCTGAATGATGATCCATCATGTTAAACTTCTATCCTGTAGTGGGATATATTCCCTACCTGAGAGGAACCATAAACTCTTATGTATTCTGCATACCAATTGTATAGGAATAAGATCTCTTGTGCTGTAAAACAAGCAAACATAAAAAAATAAAGTGATGTTTATAGAGAAAGAATATGACCAAATAGAAAAGTATTTTTCTAAGAAGGAATAGAGTGGTGGAATAGACTTAAAGGATAATAATAATAAGTTTTAATACAGTATCATATAATAGATATATTAGATATGATATCATGCTAACACGTTAAGAGAAAAATGAGGAAAAAACCTAAAACTTCAAGATTATAGCTACTGATAGGCCTATAAATAAGGCTTATCTCTGCATTTCAAGAAGTTAAGATACCCTTTTCTCTTATTTGAAGAGAATTTTTAAGTCTTAATAGAACACAGTTGTAAGAGTTCTTGCCTTCAAGATGCTCAAGAATGTGAAGAAGACGTTTTGGTGTAAAGAATAAAGTCTTTACTCTTCTACTGCAGGTGAGGCAAGCCTTCATCTACCCCAAGCAGGTGTCATCAATATCATAAGATAATGTTTATATCCTTGACAGGGAAACATTTGATTATAATCTAATCCTCGATCTTTTACTTGAAAAAGTTAATGAAAGGTAGTGGCTTAGCGCCTCCTCTTACATAGTTATACAAACAACAGTCTGGCCTTTATCAATCTTTGGAGTGTAGACTTTATAGACCCTTGACCCCAAAGGCACAGCTAACTAAAACTGTTAACGTCTTCTTTACCAGGTAACATGAGTTACATTAATGGGCTTTGTAAAGCCCATTAATAATTGTTCTTTGATCCATTTGGAGCATCAGAATCCTGTATTTTTCTTGAATCCACTAGACATTTTTATGAAGTTTCATCTTATTAAAAGCACTTGCATAACATCTGTAGCTTAACATAAGCCTCCTAGTTGCATGGCTCAGAGTAGCTGGAAAAGTAAGGAACGGGTGTAGAAATGGCCTTTGACTTTTAGGTGAGGGTTTTCAGTGCTATACCTTATTATTAGGGCATGTAAATAAAAGACAGTTTTAAATTCTAGGGCTAGCAACAACTCCTTTGAATTTTCAACATTTCTTACATTTCTTGCTACAGTATTAAGTTAGTAAGCGCGTTTGGGTTATTGATTAAGCCAGAGAATGGAACTCTAGTATTAAAAAGAAAAATCAACAGTTGTACATGCCATGTCAAGAGCTATCTGAGGCAGTTTAAAGGTTGTCTGTAGTTACTTGAGTGGGGCTTTTTACTAAGAAATCTATTGCAGCTTCAGTCTTTTAAGGGTAGTCACCATGGGAGCTGAATGAAGTACTTTCTTCCCTCTAGATGGTGAGATATCATCTCTTAGAGCAATATTCTCTTTTTGCAGAGGGAGTGAAGCTCTGGAGGTTTTAGAACATACTGAGGCTATTTCCTTTCCAGTACACTGGTTTTTCACAGTTGTTGAAAGCATTGCTTCTTTCGAGTGCTCTTCTGCCTGGAGTTTCTTTAAAGTAGTGGGATGAGGGAATTGCCTGGGGAAATGTGTTGTTTTGCAGAGCTAAAGCTACCAACTAGAATTGCTCTTATGTTTATATTAATTTCCTCTGGGCCTTTTAGACTGTCTCTAGTTTATCTCTGTTGTTCATAACCCTCAAAGCCAAAGTCAAAAGTTAATTTGGACTCTCTGGGGGCCCATTGCCTGCTTTTGCAATTTCCTTCTAATGCCTGCAGCATATTGACAGATGAGATAAAGTATCCTAGGGGAAAAAAAGAAAAAAAATCATTATTATGTCAAATTACATAATATAGGTGTATAGATACCACCACCAGCATCTTCTCCCTTTCCTCCTCCTGTTCTTCTTTCATCTCCTTCTCCTTCCTCCTCCTCTTTTTCTCCTGCTCTCTGACCTTCTCCTTTTCTTCCTTGTGCTCAAGGCACAAGAATCTGAGACCCACATCTTTCCCCTTCAGGAGTCCCATACAAACACTAAAATTGAAGCCATAATATATATTCAGAGGACCTGGTGTGGACCCATGTAGGTTCTATGAATGCTGCTTCAGTCTCTGAGTTCATATGATCTCTGCTCAGCTGTTTCAGAGGGTCTTGTTCTCCGGGTATCCTCCATCTCTTCTGTCTTTTCCCCCCAACATAATAGTTTCATTGATTGTTTTAGAATTTCATATAATACACCCCAATCACATTCACTTCCCAATCCTTCCAGGTCCACCCTCATCATTGTGATCTCCTCTCCCCCAAAAGAATAAAAAGATAATATACCAATTTGTGTTGCCCATATACTCACTGGAACATGGTCAAACTCCCAGTGGCCAGTGGCCTGGTTCAAGGTTTCTTGTTTCAGCAGTACCATGAATAGTGGCCCATCGCTAAGACGCATCTCATATACCTTGCTGTTGCCCAGTCAGGGAAGTGCTGTGACTAGGCAGGGCTTCAGGGGTAGGTTCCAGGAGAGCCCCCAGGCTACCACATACCTCCCTGCCTTCAATGTCAGCTATCCCCAGGTTCATCTGGTGCCATCTTTGTGATTTCAGTCTGTGGGCAGCCAGCGATGGTTCTGCTCCATACCCTTCCTCACCTTGTCTCTAGTTTCCCCATTCTCCACCAAGCATGAGGTTCTGTTCTGCCATCTCTCCTTCCATTTTTGTGAGTCAATTTTTAAAGAAGCATTCTCCCATAAGGCCTTTTAAAATTTGTTCCATAGATCCCATGGGCTCTGTAGACTTCTCTGTGGTTCCTCAGCCACTGAATCCCTCCCCACTTTCTGGCTCTTAATGCTTTCTGCCTGCCTCCTCTTTCAAGGGGTTCTCTGAGCACTGAAGGGAGGGATTTGTTGGAGGCAGCCAATTTAGAGCTGTGTATTCCAAGGACTCTCTCTGCCTATAATGTATGAGTGTGGATCTCTGTAGCCATTCCTGTCTGCTGCAGGAGGAAGCCTCTCTGATGATGGCTAAACAAAGCACTGATCCATCAATATAGCAGAATATCATTAGGAGCTCCTTTATTTCTATATTTTTAAAAAATCTTTTTTATACCAGTATTATTTGGTTTTATCCTACGTCAGTTGGATATCTAGTCTCTGGTTCTTGGTCAGTGTGGAATACAGGTTCCATCTGATGGAGTGGGCTCTGAGTCAAATCAGATGTTGGTTGGTTCCTTCCTCAAACTTTGACATGATTGCCCTAGCGTATCTTGCAGACAGGACATCATTGTAGATCAAAGGGTTTGTGGCTGGCTTGGTGTTATGTTTCTCTTCTGATAGCATGCAGGGAACACCTTCTTGTATTAAAGATGGTAGGAGGTAGTGGCTCTATGTAGGCACCAGCTTGACTTTTTCATATTCAATGTGTTGTGTAGGTATTGTCTTCAGCAATGGGGTCTTGGTATCTGGTATCAGTTTGTGGTAAGCAACTATTTCACCCAACCACAAAAGAATACACCTTCTTCTCTGTACCTCATAGAACTTTCTCCAAAACTGACCACATACTGTGACAAAAAGCAAGTCTTAACAGATACAAGGAAATTGAAATAACACCCTGTATCCTATCTGACCACCAAGGATCAAAGCTGGATATTAACAACAGGAACAATAGAAAGCTTACAAACTCAAAAGAAATTGAATGACTAAAAAAATGGGTCAAGAAAAACTAAGGACTGTCTAGAATCAAATGAGAATGAATACACACCACACCCAAACGAGACATAATAAGGGTAGTTCTAAGAGTCAGGTTCATAGCATTAAGTGCCTACATTAAAAAAACAAAAAACAAAAAAGCTAAAGAGGTTTCATACAAGCAACTTCAAAGCACAATTTAAAGCTTCAGAACAAACAGAAGTCACACCCAAAAGGAGTAGATGACAAGAAATAATCAAATTCAGGGCTGAAGTCAATAAAATGGAAACAACAAAAAAAATCAATATAAAGATTCATGAAACAAAGAGTTAGTTCTTTGAGAAAAATCACTAAAATTGATTAACCTTTA
>JADRCD010072798.1:0-12328 GCA_019843815.1 Montemys delectorum | reverse complement strand
AGAGAGAGAGAGAGAGAGAGAGAGAGAGAAAGAGACAGAGAAAGAGACAGAAAGAGACAGAGACAGAGACACAAAGGCAGACAGACTTGTTTGGGAATGGTGTGGAGTTACAACAAAACAACAAATCCTAGAGCCAATAATGTACTGACATAACATCTTCATGAAGACAAACTACCAAATAGGTTTTTTTTCCCCTCATATAGTTTCAACAATAAGGACCAAATAGTCCTATATATTAGCCTATGAGTGCCCTTCAAACCACCAGAGTCATCTGTGTGTGTAGTCAGGGTGAGAGAACTGTGTTATAAGAGAGTTCTACTTTTAGGTTTTCACAGGGACTCCACTGCCTTATATTGCCACCAGAACAGAATATTTCTTTACTTTCCCCAGCATTTGGTGCATATATTATCCTGAAGTTATGTTCTTCTCTGCAGGAAAATTGAGACTCAAAGTTATTTAGTTTTAAATTCTCTAGTGGCTAAGGAGGCCAAACAGATTTGAAAACATTACTGAGCATTTATACTTTTCTTACTGTGTTGATAAAAGATCTGGTAATTTGACTAGTCAATGTATTGCATTGGAGTTTTATTTCTTGGTCTTTAAGTTTTGCCTTTCTTGATGTATTTAAAACATTCACTACTGCAACCATAGATATCTCTTCTGTAGAATGCTTCTTCAATTTACTTAAATGCTGACATATTTTTGTCAATTAATTTTTCACTTATGCTTATTAAACATTTTCCTATGTCTTCACTTGATTTTAGTATTATATATGTCAATTTATTTCTCATATCACAAAATGATGCAATCTTGGAAATTGTCCCCAGAGTCATGGCAACTACAGCAGCAATATATAATCATACACAGGTCTACAGTGAGCGTAATAAAGCACTGATCAGGAGACCCTTGTCTCTGATTTGTACTATTCAGGATTCTACCAGTTTCAAATGATCTAGGGATATACAGGAAGTGAAGGGATAATCAAAAGTAAAACTTGGTGTAGATTCCATGAGGTTGCCATTCATGAACTGTTGGAACTTTGTGGCTGCTGAGCCCAGCATGGCTCTTGTAGGGACAGAGTGATATAGTAATATATCTCCTGCCCCTGGGTCAGGACCACAGTGTGAATCTCTATAAGTGTGAGCATAAGGTTTGTTTGCATAATAATATACATATTCTCATATTTCTCTCTGGAGGAATGTCATCCCTGTTAATGATAAGAACTCCATGATAATCTGACACAATGTGAGTGCCGGAGGCAAAGGAGTGGCAATTGTCTCAAAAAAATGGTAAACACTGACACCTTCAGGGCAGTTCTTAAGGAAAAGAGCTCTAAATACATGAGTTTAAAATATATATAATTTCTCAACTCTGCAAAAATATAAGGATACAATATGAATTATGAGAGATTTTAAAGAAACAAAGGCAGCTATACTATGAGTCAGCACGTCAGAAAGATACAAAGACAGGCAGATTCCTGAGTTCAAGGTCAGCCTGAGATTCAGTAATGGGAGGTTGTGGTAGAAATGGTCCTTTCTGTGAGGTATGGTAGAAATGGTGATTTCAGGCCTGGGTTCTACCCAATTAGCTTACTGTCTGTGTTTAACAAAGGCAGACAGATCTGTGAATTCTTTTGCAATGTTAAGGGAAAAAATGTATGTTGTTGTCTTCTAAGAATAAAAGGGCTGGTGTCACAAGATGCTGATTCATTAACAGAGGTGAAGCAGGAGTGGGTAGGTGGGTAGGAGAACACCCCCTTAGAGGCAATGGGGAGGAGGGGAATGGTATGGGGATTTTGTGGAGGGGAGACTGGTAAGGGCGACAACATTTGAAATCTAAATAAATAAGATAACCATTTTTTTTTAAAAGATCATTTAGGGCTGGAGAGATGGCTCAGTGCTTAAGAGGACTGGCTGCTTCCTCTTCCAGAGGTCCTGAGTTCAATTCTCAGCAACCACTTGGTAGCTAACAACCATCTGTAATGGGATCTGATGCCCTCTTCTGGTGTATCTGAAGACAGCTACAGTGTATTCATATACATGAAATAAATAAATCTTAAAAAAAAAAAAAAAAGATAATCTAAAGGAAACCTGGAGTAAATGACTGGATTGGTCCCAGATTAGTTGATTTCATAGGTTTTATTTTGGTGTCCTTGACCTCTCTGGCCCTTTCAATCCATCCTCCTGCTCTTCCAAAAGTTTCCCCAAACTCCACTTAGTGTTTGACTGAGGGTTTCTGCATCCATTTCCATCAGCTGCTGAGTGAATCCTCTAAGATGATAGACGTGCTGGGCTTTTGTCTGCAAGTGTAGCAGAATATCATTAATAATGTCAGTGTAGAATCTCTCTCATGGCATGGGTCTCAAGTTGGTACAGTCATTGGTTGGACATTCCTTTAATTTCTACTCTATATTTATCCTAATACATCTTGTAGGCAGGACTAATTGTGGGTCAATGGTTTTTTGATGGGTTGATGTCCCTATCTCTCCATTGAAAACCTTACCTGTTTAAAGGAGGTGGCTGTTTCAAGCTCCAAATTCCACTATTGCTAATAGTCTTAGCTAGAGTTACCTTCATGCATTCCCTGGAGTTTCTATTTTCCTAGGCTACTAGCTTGTCCCAGAGTTCCACCACCCCAGATACTATGTTTCTCTCCTAGTTCTCTCTACTTCAGGCTTCTCCAGAATTGAATCCCCCTTTCCCCTACCCCACTTCTATTCTCACCTTGTTTCATTTACTCCTGAATCCTGCTATAATCTCCTTACTGAGATTCAAGCATCATCCCTTGGTCCTGCCTAGTTCCTTAGCTCCTTTGGGCCTCTGGACTGCAGCATGTTTATCCCATACTTAATGGGTAATATCCAGTTATAAGTAATACATATCATGTGTGTCTTTCTGAGTTTGTTTTACCACACTCATAATGACATTATCTAGTTCCATCTATGTTGCAAATTTTATGATGTTTTAGTTTTTAATAGAATAATATTCCTTTCTGTAAATGTATCCCATTTCCTTTATCCATTCTTTAGTTAAAGGATACCTAGATGTTTTTTCTGGTTTCTGGATAGTGTAAATAAAGTTGCTGTGAACATAGTTGAGCAAATGTCCTTGTGGAATGTGGAGTATCTTGTGTATAATGTTCAGGAGTGGTATACCTGGGTCTTGAAGTAGGACTATCTTCAATTTTTGAAAACACCACCAAATTGATTTCCAAAGTAGTGTTACCTGTTTCCACTCCCAGAAGTAATGGAGGAGAATTCTCTACATCTTCATCAGAATGAGCTATCACTTGAATTTTTGATCTTAAAGCCATTCTTACAAGTATAAGATGGAATTAACAAATTGCTTTGATTTGAATTTTGCTAATGACTAAGCATGTTGAACATTTTTTTAAGTGCATCTGATCTATTAGAAAGTCTCTGTTTAGCTTTAAACCCCATTTTTAGTTGGGTCATTTGGTTTGTTGATATCTAAGTTCTTGAGTTCTCTACATATTTTGGATATCAGCCATCTGTTGAATTTAGGGTTGGTTTAGATCATTTACCAATCTTTAGGCTGTCATTTTGTCCCATAGATATTGTCCTTTGCCATACAGAAAATGTTCAGTTTCATGATGTCCCACTTATTTTGATCTAAGTGCCTGAGCTGTTGGTGTTCTGTTTAGGAACTTGTCTTCTGTGCCAATGCATTCAAAAGTTTCTCCACATTCTCTTCTACTGGATTTAATGTATCCAGTTTTATGTTGAAATTTTTGATTCCCTTGGGCTTGAAGTTTGTGCAGGGTAATACATATGCATCTTTTTGTATCCTTCTACATTCACACATCCAGTTAGACCACTTTTCTTTGTTCCTTTGTTCAATTGTATACTTTTGGCTTCTTTGTCGAAAAGAAAGCATCTGTACATTGATACTTCTGAGAATTTTATGCCAATAGCATGAGGTTTTTATTACTATTGTTATGTAGTACAGTTTGAAATAATCAGGGATAGTAATACCTCCAGAACTTTGTTTATTGTATGTGATTGTTTTATGTATCTTGAATTTTTGTTCTTCTTTATGGAGCTGAATATTGTTATTCTAATGCCAGGTACAGCATGGCTGTGGACAAGATGGTGTGACACTCTTTCTACCCATGGGTTATTGTGGGTTATTGGATGTCCCACATCCATACCAGGACTTGGGCCACTGTGGAGGTGGGACAGAGTAGTTTTGACTGCTATGTAAAGCCACTGGAAACTTCTCCAGAAGGTGGGGTTGGGAAGGAAAGGGATTATTGAATCAATTAATTGTTCCATGGGTTGTATAGTTGGAGGGTAATAACATCAGTTTTAAACAACATTTGATTAATCTAGATAGACATCATGTTTTCCTTATTATCATGTATCTTCCTCCAAGTTCAATAGCCATTTGACTTTGGCAAGAGAGTTCACCTATAAACCGGCCTGGTGAGTAAACAAGAACATCTCAGAAAAATACAGGGAGGCCAGGAATTTCCGTCTAAGGTCAGCTCAAGAACTTTGGGAAAGTCATATAATACTTGCCCCTCCAGAAAGGAGAGGCTAATTAACATTCCTCAGATCACATCATGGGAACTGACCTGCAGGTGGGGACACATTCCGTGGGATAGATTGTTGCCTACCTTCAGACAAGGGAATTCCTTGCCACCTCATTCCCTGAAGTCCAATCAATTTAAAAAGTCAAATTCTTCTACCACTCACATTGTGCCTAATGGCTGCTGCCCTGCAAACTGTATAAAAGCTCACTGAACAAGCTGTGTGGGGTCACCACCTCTCCTTCAGGTCTGGGATGACCCCAGTGCACTGGAACAATAAAAATCCTCTTGTTTTTTTTTTGCATCGATTCCAGGCTCCACATGGTTTACTCAGGGGGTCTCCAGTAAGCTAAGGCTCGACAGAGACTTACACCGGAAGGTCCCAAGTATGTCCTTTGTGAGACTCAGCACATGTCTGTGGATCTCAGCTTGATATGATGTGTCTGGAGGAAGGCAGCTTTGTTGTCCCAGGCAGGTCCAGGAGATGGTATTGCCTCAGCTGGACCTGTGGCAGCAGGCACTGTCCTTTTCTTTTTTAAGGATAAGCCTGTAGGGTAATCATAATGGAGGAACAGAACCCCAGCAGGGGGATGTCTGCATAGGGTGGGTAGCAAGTGTTAAGCTTGCAATGTTTTGCTTGGGAGAACGTAATAGTCTGCTGTTAGGATTCTAGAAAAGCAAGGGTGTTTGGGGAATTTAGTCATGGAAGGTATCCTTTAAGTCTGCTTTTGGTGATAAGCCTGTAGGGTAAGTCACTCCAGTGAGCCTTCTCTTTCAAAAAAGTAAAAGGGAGAGTTGTGACCCCATGAAAGGCAGCCTGAGCTAGGTTTGAAATTCCAGTGACTCGGAAGGTGCTCCCGCAAGATACCCTGCAAGGGACAGTAGGTGTTTTGGCACTCTCCTAGACTCCAGGCCCCTGACATGAGGCAGCAGTTCTCCATAGGTCTGTGGCCATCAGTCATGTAAGGACAATGCCCCAAACCCCACAAAAGTAGAGGACATGACCGCAGATCATGTAGCGTCAAGACAGATCTCCATTTTAATTAGACCTAAGGTCTAAAGGGCTTAGCTAATAAACTCCACTTCCCAAACACGCTTCCCTTCAAATGGTATTTAATCTCAGGCCCACTCTGAGAAAGGGGGGGGGATAGTTTTACTCATTGCCACTCTCTACTTGTGGCTAAGGTAAAGACATATATATTAATTGCATTTGTAGAAATAAAAGTAAAAATAAGATTTTTGAGAAGGACATAATAAAGCCAAAAACCTAAACTGCATGGAAATATAAGAATAAAGTCCTGAGAATAGAAACATCTGCTTGTATAAGTCTTGAGAAAAACAAAAGTTTTAGAAGTCAAGATGGCTGGGCTGAGCTAAAACTAACCAGAATATAAATAACTGATAAGGCCTGTAAGAACAAGATTAGATGTTCTTACCCTCCCTGTGCTAAATTCTGAGAACAACCTGATCTCACTGACTAAAATTCCAGGACTTTCCAGCTTAGGCCATTCCCAGGGACTTTGCAGGTACAGGAATTAGATAAGCCAGTAGGATGTGACTAATGTAGGCAAGAACAGCCCCCTAGAGCAAATCAACCAATGTCTGAAGAGATCATTTGTTTGGTATTGCACCAATCAAAGTAAGACAACTACTAGCCCTGTTGCCTGAATCTGCCCTCTGTAAAAGTACATAAGGTGTATGCTTCTTAGACTCGGGGCTGTCTCTCCCTGCGAGGATGAGCAACACCATGTGCATTGGATCAATAAACCTCTTGTTGTTTGCATCGATCTATCACTAAGCTGTGGTCTGTGGTATGGCACACATTGGGTAAGACCTCGGGGGTCTTTCAGGGATCTTACATATCGATAAAGGAAGTCTCAAAAAAGCCCAGCTGAGAATTTGTTCTCTGGTTAAGTCTCATGAAGTGCATTTTGAACAAGTGTTGTAATCTCAGCTAGGGTGGGAATGTTCTTTAGCATAGGGGAAGACTTAGGGGTGGCCCCTCTGCTGAAAGGCAAGGAGGGGGCACCTTCTGATAATCTCCCTGCAGCTGAGGACATGACTGCACCATGAACCCAAGATGTTTTTGGAAGAAATTCAAGATTCTTGAGAGCTGTGGATGCAAGGATCAAGGAAAATAACCTCATGCACCTGGGCATGGGGAAAATATTTACTGTAAGATAATGAAGAAGTCGGCATGCTTCTGCCATGAGAAAATGTTAAGAAATTGTGCCACATGAATATTGTTAGATTCTATTTTTAGCCTCACTGTGCTTTACTATAAAAGATTTTTCACATTAAAGGCTTTTTACCATTGCCAGCAGAACGGTGGTCCTCTCGTTCTCATTCAGTCGCCCTCTCTACTTCAGCCTCACTCTTGTCGGCTGGCTCTGACACTCAGAAAAGAAAAATATAAAATATATAGTTTGAGCATTAATGGCCATCAGGAAGTGAAATGGACCCAAAGCTTGAGTTCTAGGAGATAGCAGATTAAAGGATTGGGATTTTGGGTCAAGATTGTACCCTAGCTATATTTAGATCCAGGCATGGTGGTACACGTCTTTAATGCCAGGAGATAAAGCCAAGATTTCTGAGTTCAAGGCCAGATTGGGACAAAGCAGGCTCTAAGTAAAGCAAAGTTTTACTCCAGGTATGGTGGGACATACCTTTAATCCCATGAGACAGGCATGCAGATCTCTGAATTCAAGGTCAATCTACAGAGCAAGATTCAGGACAGCTAAACTTAGGCAGTGAAGCAGTTGGAAAGCAGAAACCTATTGATAATGTAATAGAACAAGGGGGAATGGTCCAGCTCCTGCAAGCAGCAGAACTCAGTAGCTTAGGTCATGTGGCTCTGGCATTAGATTCAAGAATGAAAGGGATTATTGGAACAGTTGATGGTGCATAGCTGAGGCTGAGAAACTAGTGGTGATTAATAAGAGACAAGCATCACTGACGTGAAGTCTTCTGGGAAGTGTTTTCTGAGAGCACAAAGAAACTGTGTTCCATAGATAGCCAAGGTTGTACTTCATGCTGCAGCAGGACTTGGTTATTAGGGTCACCCAGGTGGTACTGGTTTTGAAAGTATGAAAGGGCCATGAAGAGCAGCTGAGTCTTGGTAATGTAAGAGGCCATGGAAGGCCATTGGTGAATGTGCAGCCTCAGTTGTAGTTGACAACTCAGGACTGAAGGTGTCATGTAAAGGATCTGAAGCTTGGTACCATGGAGAAAGCCTATGAGAGACTATTGGTAAAGCCTAGTTTCAGCAGAAGACCCCATTGTATTGGATATGCCAGTACCATGGGATGATCAGCAAGAACAGCAGCAACATTAAAGTGGATAAACATGAGCTTTGAGTGCTACAGAGGACAAAGCTAGAGAAGTGACAACAGCCCTTTGAAGGAGCCCAGAAGATCATGTGTGGATCTCAGACATTGAAACAAGGAGATGTAACATTGAAGTTGTTTTGGAGATCCCAAGATTTTCAAGATGCCAGAGCCATAGGATATCTGTTGAGGAATGCTACTAACAGAGAGAGTGGAAACAACTCAGGAAAAAAAGTTTGTGCAGTCAGCAAAAATGAAAATGGAGTTGGTGATCTGAAGAAGGCATTGACTTCTGAGATAGAGATGCAGAATTTGGAGTTTGCCCAGCTGCTTTCCTGTTTTGCTTTGGGGTGTACAGTTAAGTCATTGGATGAATCTCAGAAGAGACTTTGAACTTTGAACATTTAACATTGTTGAGACTGCTATAGACTATGGACACTTTGGAAGCTGGATGAAATGTACCTTTTTATTATGCTATGGCTATATATAGCCACCATTGATGTGTGTTTGAGCAAGTCTATGGGGGTCAGGGACTGGGAAGTGATGGTTTGTATATGCTTGGCCCAGGGAGTGGCACTATTAGGAGGTATGGCCTTGTTGGTGTGTCACTATAGGCATGGGCTTAAGATCATCTTCCTAGATCCCTGGAAGTCAATCTTGCACTAGCTGCCTTCAGATAAAGATATAGAACTCTCAGCTCTGCTTGGACTATGTCTGCCTGGATACTGCCATACTCCTTCCTTGATGATAATGAACTGAACATCTGAACCTGTAAACTAGCCCCAATTAAAAATTTTCCTTTCTAAGAAGTGGTGGCACACACCTTTAATTCTAGCACTTGGCAGGCTGAGGCAGGCAAGATTTCTAAGTTCGAGGCTAGCCTGGTCTACAGTGTGAGTTCCAGGACAACCAGGGATACACAGAGAAACCCTGTCTCAAAAAACCAAAAAGGAAAAAAAATTTTTTCCTTTAGAAGACTTCCATTGGACATGGTGTTTCTCCACAACAGTAAAACACTATTTAAGACAGTCTATTATCTTTTGTATTCTGTTAGTGATGCTTGCATCTGTAGGTTTGTATTTCTCATTTTCTTACATAGATTTTTCATCTATATAATTCCCTCAGTTTACATTTTCTTTATTACTTCTAGTTCCACTTGCAGGTCTTAGACAGGTATATTCATATCCTATTTGATAATAGTTTCCTGTATTAATTGTTTTTTTGTAAATGCTAACAATGTTTTACTCTGCAGAAGTCCATCATGCTGGGGTCTCCAAATTATCAAAATAGAGAGACATCCAATGAGTTTGCAGGCCTGACTCAAAGCACATTAGGAAATTCTAGGGTAGGTGACCTCTATATTAATCTGTTGGATCCATCTCTATGGACATTCCATTACCAGATTATAGAGGCTGGAATCTTGCTGTGGAGGTCTGGGACTAAATGTTACTAAATGATAGAGTCCTTCAAAGTGGAAATCAATAACCCTTTAAAGAAATACAGAAAGTATTTATGTTCTAGTATAGCTGGTATCCAGAGTGACTTATTCCTCTGAGGAGAATGTCTTCAACCCCTAGCACCTCCAAACAATTGAGATAAAACCATGACAATTTCCACCGTTACTAGGTTCTCTCTTTAACATGAGGCTACTTCATTAGTAACATGTCATGATGTTGGGTTTAAGGTCATTTTCTTGTGCTTCAGCTCACCTGGTACCATAGAAATTTCAGAACAATGGATCAATTGAATTGTACACATTTCTTTGATCCTAAATGAGCTGTATATATTCACACCTCTTATTAAGTGGTATATTTTTAAAATATACATTTTGTGAACCAGACTTCATGCATTAAATCACACAAGTAATATATCCATCTTTCATTATCCAATTAATCCTATATCATATGATAATTCCTGGTAAACCAGGAACAAATATATACTCACCACAGATAAGATAATGATGTAAACCAAAACCAAAATTCTTTCCAAATTAAGCTTCAATAGTTGATGAGTTTACTAGGATGACTTAAGGATTGTGGATAAAGGGTAATTTATAAGTTCTTGGGGAGATCACAAGAAACTGTATCTTCAAAATGCTTATGAAGTGGGTCTTAAACCCAATAAGAAAATGGTTAGTTGTGCCCACAACTGCCATACCATTATTACACCTGCAGACACATCATATTTGGCATGTTGTATCTACACAGAATCTACAAGAAAAGGACTATTAAAAATAAGAGTGACACCTCTGATCACTGAAAATACTAGCCATCAAAGAGGATACTTCTTCATAGTTATAGCTTGATATTTTTCACATACTGGAACCAAAGTGTGACATCTTCAGCAGACCTTGACATGGATCCAGTAACAACAAACTTTATGGATTCCAGGGCAGAAAATCATAATGAAAGAACCATCATCCTTTGCAGTAGAATTTTAATGTAACATTTTCAATCTATTAAGGACCCCTTCTTCTAAGCTCTCCAGCTGATATTTCCATTGTTCTCACAGATTGTATTCCATCTTTAAGGAACTCAAGGGTTGCTGTTATGTAATGAACATTTCTTTATATGGGCTATATAACATACCTGAATACTCATTGCTGTAAATTCCAAGTAAGATCCCACTGATCAGTACTTCAGACTTGGCACTTAAAAGATATTAAAATTAATATTATTACACTATGATTTCCAGTAACTGCATTAATTAACAAAACATTTGTATCCATTGTTTTGCCAAAGAATATTGAATACAAAGAATATAGTGACATGTATGAAGGTCAGGACATTAATTCAGATCTGTGTAACTCTCAGTCTCTATGAGCTATCCTCCTCCTACAGCACTGTGTGCACATCTAATAAGTTTCAAGAGGCTGACTTTGACTCCTCAGCATTGCTTCAAGGCTATGGAACTATAAACATATTAACTTATTTATTGACTCTCTTATTGGGCTGGTTTTCTGGATCTTACATGCTCCAAACCTACAAAATATCAATCATCTATCTATCAGCCATACCCAGCTGCAGAAGGGGTCCAATGTGAGATAAGCATTCTCTACCGCTACTATAATTATTTTCGGGAAAGAATGTACATAGCATATTCTGGAAGCAAAATGACCTACACTTAAATTTTTTAAAAAAATTTTTGTGCTCTGCTCCACATGTTTTACACCTACATTTTAAAATATTTTACTCATTCTTGATTTTCTTTTTTCTTTTTTCTTTTAACTAGATATTTTCTTTATTTGCATGTCTTATGATTTCTCCTTTCCCAGTTTCCCCTCCAAAAAAAAACCAAGGGAACAAGAAAAAAGAAAAAAACTCTGTTCCCTCCCACCCTCTCCTGCTTACTGGCCCTGGTATTCCCCTATACTGGGGTCATGCTTGGTTTTCAAAAGATCCACAATCACAGTACTTGACGTTATCTCAACTTTTGTTTTTTTGTTTTTTTGTTTTTTTTCCATAGATGCTCTGGCTTACTAGAAATCTTATCCATTTTTGCTTTTTGGCAATCTAGAAAAATCTCATCATCTGATTTTTGAATTTTTATTTACTCTTCACCAAATTCATACCTTATAAACCTATGTACATACAGCTCTAAATTATTCAGATATATCAGAACTCACCAAACACTATAAAACTCATGTCCTACAATGAGCCTAAGCAAAACTACAAAATTCCCTAACCAACTCAAGATCTCTATTAAATTGTTTCTCTTAACTCTCTCATTAAAAATAGTTCTGGAAGTATGTTAAGTTGAAGATTATATATTACCCCCCTCAGATTTTCAGTTGCTTAAGTAATGTTAGCTATTCTTCAGCTGTCTTCTAGTCCCTGAGGTTCAGAAAAAACATCAACTTGTAATAACCTAAGTCTCTAATGACTCATGTAACTTATATCAGGGAAAATGTTCATCTATCTATTGCCCCAGATTAAGCATCTTTGCCTCCAGGGGTGTGAATAGTCATGTTATTTATTTTTTATACTTTCAGTGAACTTTGATCTGCTTCATGTCTCCGATGCCTATGAGTAAAAATTTGAGAGTTATTTTCTTCTTATTTAAATTTAAAAGACTTTTCCAGTTCAGGTAGTTTAGCAATAGAGAGTTCCCTGATTATCATACCATATTGAAGTTGACCATTATTTGGCCTTATATGATCTGGATCATGGAATTTTTCCTTTCCTTGTATCAAAACTGAGGGATAGCTTATATCAATTATATCTTACTTCTTCCATCATTGTATTATTTCCCTCATAAATTCCAGGTTTCTGGATCCCAGAAAAAGCTTTCAGTAGAGCTCGAATTTTTTGATGTCTTTCATTGGTATTTCATCCCATGTAACAGTTTAACACTATAAGCTTATGCTTCTTTTTGTCGACATTTCCTGCCTAAATCATAGACTAGTATAGAGGATAATGCGCATATGTCTTTTCAATAGTGTAACCCCCCCC
>JADRCD010072795.1:865-25070 GCA_019843815.1 Montemys delectorum | reverse complement strand
ACAGGGCTAGCAGTTGTGGCAACATGCTAGTTTCCCAAGGACCTCAAGTCAAGTTAGTTGTCACTATCCACACTCCTTCAGCAGAACATCTGAGGCAAAGAGCAAGGGTAAGTACAGAACCTGTTTCTAGAAGGTTACACTGCTAATGCCCTGCTAAGAATGTGTATGTATAGACAAGACAGAAAACAATGTGTTCAGAGCCAAAAGAAACCAAGACAGGAGCCCTTAATATCAAGCCTATGGACTTCCAGAATTACATGCAAAAAGTTGTGTGTATTCATATTCATTTTTTTTCTCAAGTCCTTGGCTTTGATTGTATTCTCTAAGGATGTGGGCTACTTCTACAGGTATTCATGTTCACAGGCTTATCCCTGTTTTGTTTTCCTGGTATGCAGTAATTGGGAGACAAGGGGATGGGTAGAAACTTTAGATCCACTATCTAGACACGCTATGTAGTTCAAGATAACTGGACACTGAGTTATATTACTTAGCATATTATCTTTCAGATAAAATGAAAAGAAACATTTCCCTTCCTCTTATCATAGTATGTAATAGAATAAAGTTTAGACATGTAAAAACATATACAGGTTTAATATTTTTTCTAATTTTTACCTTTATTGAATTCTTTCTTTAGTATCTTATCTTTCACTTCCATGAGGTACTGAAATGTTTCCTCATGTCTCCATTTTGTAAAGTTGGTGCATCTTTAGGCAGCCATTGGTTGTAATGGCACCTCATTTGATGGCACAGCTTCTCTTACTCTGGTACCACTAGCTAACCAGTTTCTTTATTCTTGGCCCTCATCGTTTCCAGCTCAGTAATGGAGGCAAGGATTATGAATCAGTGACAGAGCTGTTGTCGAGCATGGGCAAGGCTCTGTGCTCCATGACCAGCACTGAAAACATCCAAAACAGGACTTTGGATCTGTTATTATGAAGAAACCAACAAGGAACTTTAATTGTTTTGAAACTATTGCTATGTAGCATAACCTCTCTACCTAACTGTAGTACCAGATAGAGAAGTTACTTTTCCTTTGTTACTTTTTTTGACTATTGTTTTATTGTTTGGGGTGCATATGGGTGCTTGTATATGTGTGATTATATATGTGTGCACATGTGTGCATGTGTGAGTGAAGAAGCTAGAAGTCAGCATGTAACTTCTTCAATCCCTTATATTTTCTGGT
Organism: Montemys delectorum; assembly: GCA_019843815.1. Lineage (NCBI taxonomy): Eukaryota > Metazoa > Chordata > Mammalia > Rodentia > Muridae > Montemys > Montemys delectorum. Next base: position 23,887 of record JADRCD010072795.1, on the reverse strand, counting down.
GTATATCTATAGGGTTATATTTTCTGGTGTATATCTATAGGGTGTATATGTGTCTGTGTGTATATGTGTGTGGGGTATGGTCTATGTGATATGTATGATTTGTATGTATGAATGCATGTATACATGTTTGTGAATGTGGCTGTGCATGTGGCTCACCACATATGTGGAACTTAGAGTACAACTTCATATGCCATGATCCACCTTCTGCTTCAAGATAGGTTCTCTCTTGTTTCCTATTGTGAATGTCCAGTTTGCTGGCCAATGTATATCCAAGGATTCCCATTTCTCCACCTCTTCCTTCTGATAAAAGTTCTGTGATTACAGATGTTCCCACATGTATCTAACATATAATTTGTATATATGTATATATACACACAAAATTATTTTAAAAAAACCCTTTTATGTAGGTTCTGGGGATTTGAACTTCGGTCCTCATGCTTCTGTGGCAACCTCATCATCCACAGAGCTATCTCCCAAGCCCTCTACCTTTCTTTTTGAGATAATATCTCTCACTGAACCCAGAGCTCACCAAATCAGCTAGGAGCTCCAGTGATCTGCTTATTTCTATGTAATCAGAAATGTGATAACAGGTGCACGGCCATACTCAGCTTTTCTTTTTAAATTGATATTCAAGATCTGAATTTAGGTCCTCATGCTTACATGGCAAGAATTTTACTGAGCTATCTCTCTAGCCCCTCTCCTGTGTTAAGTTCTTGGTTTTAAAAATATCAACAATTATTACCTTTACAGTTAGAAAAATCAAAACAAAAGTATCAGCCAGGTTAACTTATTCCCCACTTCCTTCCTTCACCCTCTTTCTCTGCCTTTCTGATGCAGACCAAACCTAGGATCTTGCAAATGCAAGCACTGCACCACTGAGGAACATGTGTCTGCAAGTTGACTTCTAGGTTGTGTCAATCATACTTTGAACATCACCAGTTAAAGGAATGTTATAACATCATGCATGAAATTACAGTGAGGAATTCAATTGAAACTTTCCTGTAAACTCCAAGACTAAGAACAAAAGAATGCAATGTTGCTCAAGCATCATTTCTCTTTGGAGTCATTGGATATATATAATCTAAAGATCCTCATAAACTCTCAGAGAATGAGAGTATGATTTTGTGATTTATTGAGTAGAATTGTTGAACTTTAGAGATGAGTAAAGGAGGCCAGATCACCATTCTTTGTAAATGGAAAATATAAGTATGCCAGCTCTACTCCGCACCCTGTATTTCACCTTCTGGTAAAGGCTAGCATTGGGGCAAGTCTCAGAGTACAGACATCTGTTTTACACATTACTTGGTAATTTATAAAACTGATGAAAGCATGATGGTTTATTTATCTTAAGCCACATCAAAATGGCTGGGTAAAAGTAGCCAGGTCAGAAAGTTCCTGGAACAAAATGGGTGCATAAAAACTGGAACTGATGCATAAATGCTCCACTTTTGAGGGGGCTTTCTTAAATACCCCCAGTCAAAATGAACTGTTGTCCTTCTAATCTCATAGATTCCCTTCTGTATTCTATTCCAGCACTTATTTTATAACTAACTAAATTACTTGTATGGATTTTTATGTTGTAAAGTCTTAGAGAAAATGAATGAGACATGCCTTCATCATATTTGCTAGTGACTTAAGTGTCTTGTAGGAATGAATATATATATATATCTCCAGGCATTCTGGTGTTGGGGGGCCTCCTGATGAAAAATATGTAGTTTATCATCTCATTGAGCCTAATGAATATTTAGTTATGTATTTTCCTGCTTTATTCTATTATTTTGGTTTAGAATAGGACAAAAATTTGCAGGAAAGTGCCCATATTCGTTTGTCATTCTGAAGAACATGCCATTTTCCAATTTTAATCATTTCAAAAGAACTCATGATTATAGATGTTTCTTCACAATTACTAAAGAACATTTTGGTGGTAATATGGGCTGAGAAATTAAGGCCTTAAGTGCGACATTTTATCACATCCATCTTAATTAGAAATTGAAATGCATTGTAGATGGAGGCAAGGTGAGATACAGAGAAGAATGTATCCTAGAGAATGTAAAATGTTTCAGGAAATGTAACACGTGGTTCTGTAGTCTTCATGTGAGTGAATGAAGAAAAAGTGGAGGTGTAAGAACTTCTGCTTGAACATGGGTTTCCAACTTTATAGCTTCTGTAGTTAACTCAAAGAGAGTTGGAGACACCCATGGTATAACAAGGGTGTATACTCAGGAGATATATTCACTTTGGAACTAGAAGCATAAAGGTTAATGGTTATACACATTCTGGATTTAATGTTTACGTGTAATTTTAAAATAGTTACTGTATATTTATCCTGTAGAAATTTTGTTCAAATTTTCTGTGTGGTAGCTTTCTTACTAAATAATCTTCAATGCACTGATGATATTGAGATTCACTTATAAAATGATTTGTTAAAGATATAGATTGATTGAAAGATCATTCTTGCAATCGAATTTAAAAACTGGAATATTTCAAAATGTCAGAGATACAACCAAAAATATCTCCACAGGATATCATGAACTCATTATTTTTGTTAATTAATAGTCACTATTGGCAATTTTATTTTCTTACAAATTGTTTTTTAAGGTTTTTGTGAGTTTTCTTTAACTTGGCACATTTAATATATATAAGGAAGCCAGGTGTGGTGGCACATACATGTAATCCCAGCACTTGTGAGACAGAAGCAAGAGGATTGAGTCACATCTCAAAAACACCCATCCATGTGTATGTTTATATATACATACATACATACATACATACATACATACATACATACATGCATAAATACATACACACACACCAGGAAAGTAATTTATCTCTAATTTCAGTTGTCAACATCTTTCTAAAACTCTGTGCCTTCCTGTCCTAAGGATCTTTTTACTTTTTTATCCAATGGAATGAATGCAATCTATTAAATTTTGACTGAGTGAATGGGTTGACTGATCAATTGATAAAACTAAAACTGTGTTACACTGAATTAAATTAGTTGTTAGGCAGAATCCAGCCATTATTAAACTGAATTATGTATTTGAATAAAGTCATCAATTGAACTGATTAACTGAATGGCTTTTAGACCAAAGTGACCTAGACATGTACTTGGACATGAAAGGGTAGACTTGAACTTTTTTTCTAGAGACAACTAACTTATTAAAATTAATTTATCTGATAACTATGTTGACTGTATGCAAAATCAAAAAGCACTTGCAAAACTGGAATCTTACATCTACTTTTAATATATGAATTTTAAAGGAATAACAACTAAAAGTCTGCTTGATAAGTTTGAAGCTTAGGAGAAACCCCATAACCCCTGTTAGTCCTTTATCTACAGGCCCACTGGCTTGGTGAATTAGAAGCTCATGCTTCACTTTTCTTTTGAGAGAGTGCAGTTTTCCAAAAGCAACAACAGCAACTTTCTGTTGGGCACTGGCTCATTCCTGGAACCAGATGAAAAAGTTAAAATTAGTTATTGGGAATTGTGTGTGATCTACTGAAGCAACCAAAATAGCTCATTTCAAAAGTAACATCAGAAATAAATGTGTTGGGGGAGGGCAGAGAAAAAATGTACTAAAAATACACTTAGAATTCACTGCAAGTGTCATAAATTCAATTTTAACAAACTGTAAGAAGCCAAAACAATGTTCCTTTATCTGCTGTCAGATGAGCGATTCTCATAGAGGTGAGGCAATCTGAGCCAAGCCAACAGAGTGACCTTCCATTTTCAGATCACAAAACTAACTGACAGAGTCCTTTCTCTCCATTTTGAGGTTTGCCCATGCAGAGGTTAAAATAAGAGTCATTTTTTTTTTTTTATCATTTAAAGTCACCCTTAACTTTTAACCTCCATTAAAGCTCTGCCTTTCCCAGTCCCTTTTGTTTCAAGACCACACAACATCCTTCCACCTCTGGGAGTCTGTGGCTTTAAGATCAACAAAGACCACCAGTTCCCTGTACACTGAGAATTCATGTGTAAAAATTAAACATATTTGCTTTCTGAACACCACTCCCCATACCCTTTCTTTTTCTTCAGTTCTGAGTTAAAAATCTTGATGGTCTCTTCTGAACAGGTTTGGGAAACTCCATATATATAGTCATGGCTGAACTGGCTTACAGGGGTTGACTTACTCTTGTTTACAATTCTAAGACAGTGAATTGGAAAGTATGGGACAGTCATCTTTCATTCCCTGGTGCTATTGCTGGGTCAAGGAAGCTTTGACAATGGTTTTCTCATCAAGCAGAAAAGCTCAGTAGGGATTGAAACCTTTATATCATCACATCTATTTGTGGTGTGTGTGTGTGTGTGTGTGTGTGTGTGTGTGTGTGTGTGTGTAGTTCACTTTTACATTGGAATTATGTAAACCTGGTTACTAGAAAAAAAAAACACGGTTTCCAAATTAGTGAAAACGTACTTAATCTTGAAGACCAGATGGCATACCTGAAGTGTTGGAATGCTCTCAAGTGTTGGCAATATATGTTACAGTTTGAGGCTGAGAATAAAATTTAGAGGCAATTCTCTCTCCGAGCATGCTATGGTTCAGTTCTTAGGGTCTAGGCAGCCATAAAGTATGTATGGCTTATGTCTTTATGTACTTGACAGTCACTACCATAATCAAGTATCAGATAACTGCAAGCAGTAGTTGGCATCAAGGTATCTATGATGTGCTAGGGTAATGTTTTAACTACTTCATGTGAGTTTTCTCACTAACCTTCAACAGAACCCAAAGAAGTATGATTATTAATTCCATGTTACAGATGAAGAATATGATAAAAAAAAATGGCCCCTAATCAGGTGACTGATCCAGGATTGAAATCCAAAGCAGCCTTTCTCCATGCAGTCAGCTCATATTAATTACCGCTATAACCATGAGCCTGCATTTAGAAAATTACTTCATTTTTTCCACACAATATTTCTACATAAGACTATTTGTATCAACTTAGTCCAGAATGTATAATAACCTAGGAGTTATATAATGCATAAAATATAGGTGATACTATTTTTCTAAATGAGGATACATATACATAGATAAATCATGATACAGGATAGATCGGACTGTATACTGAGTTTACTGACTCATACAGAAATACACACCACACACACACACACACACACACACACACACTCACATATGTGTATGTGTGTGTATTTGACAATTCTTACAAGGTCTGTAAGGCAAAGTTAAATGAAAGAGAATCTGAGGATAATTGAATGTGTAGTAATATTATTCCAATGCCATTAGAAGATACTGTTAGGTCTTTAGTAGGAACTGAGATACACCATTTTAGGTGCTGGTACCACACAGACAAATGGGATGATATCTTTACCATCAAGGAACTCACAGTGCACTAGGGTTGCAGTGGTAGGACCCATACTACAATGAGAATTGAGGCATGCAGAGAGCACATTATAAATGGTCTTGGGCATTATTCATAAAAGGTTCATGTTTTTATCCCCATAACAATGCAGAACCATTTTTCTAATGCAGTAATCTTATTAAATCTGCAGGAAAAAATTCACTCTAAGTAGAGCGAGCAGATTGGAGAAAAATGAGATTATATGCTCCCAACTTTGACCTTTTCCTGGTTTTTATTATATAATTGACAACAATTTTATTTATTAGTATCTTGATCTATCCAAATATATTGATATGTCTAATATCTTTGCTTGATGTAATAAATAAAAAAAAACTACCTTCAATGACCTTATAGCCCAGCTGTGGACACATTTATTACAAACATATAGATAGAGAGCAATACAGCCACCAGTATGTTTTTCTTGTTCTATGTGCAGTCATAAAGAAACTCATGTGCCAAGTCTATGCTGTTGGAATGTAACCCTTTCTTGAGAAGTGTGTCTTTTGCCTATATTCTAGAAGAAAGTGCAAGTAGAAAGGTTTTGTTGTAATTCAATATCTAGTATTTCTACTGACAATGAGCTCCATAGTGGTAGCTCAGAACTTTGATCTGTTCCCACTTCATTCTTATTTCAGATAACCTTTTGACCCCTTGGTAAATTAACTGTGTGAAATTGTGTTAAAATACTTTTATGGCTCATTCTTTTCTTCTTAACATAATATACAGAGCAGTTGGAAATTTTCAGTCACACATTGAGTAAGACCTGATTTCAGATGCCCAGATCTGTGACCTTATTCCTCTGGCTTTGAAAGCCTTGTTAGATAGGTTTCATGCTACATAAATTCAGAATCCTTAGGAGTTTTTAAGGATAGTAAGAGTCAAGCTCATCTATTTTCCAATATCAAGTTGGTATTCAGTAGAGGAATTTCAGCTGGACACAGAGAGAACTGAACTTACTGTCTTCAACTTAGTAATAGTCCTTTGGGAAGACTTTGGAGGACTCCTCAAAGAAATCGGCTCAAAATCTGCTCTGGAAACCTTTCAGTTGTGCTCAGTACTGGAAAAGACTGCTGGTTATGGACAACTGCTTTCATTTTGCCCTGGTTCAAAGGCGTTCACCACAGTCCTGCAACTTGTGACTCCAACTTCCCTTTAATTTATAGCCAAATGGTAGTTGTTGACCCCAAGCAGTTTTCCAAACCTTTAGACTCAAAGGCTGTATAATATCCTGAGTTTCCATGCAAAAGGATAAAGATAGTTAAAACTCGGGAGTGTACATTTAATGGAAACCAATATTTTTAATTTAAAGAATTATTATTTTATAGCCCTTTGTTAACAGGGGAACCTCAAGTTGTCATATTGTCATTGGTGTTTTCTGAGTTGTTGTATGCTCTGTTAGGGAAAAGTAGTTCCCATCTTTCATGCATAATTACATAAGGGACCTTAGTAGGTGATCTGAGAAGGAGGGTAGAATGATAGAGGTTGAGAAAGAGAGGGAGAATTTTTTATAACTCAAAGAAAGTAAAGGAATTCTGAAGAAGTCTAGTAATGTTGGAATTAGGCTATACTAAACAAGTAACAAAATCTTGTTGCCATTTTACAAACTATTCCTAAATCCCATCTTTCTGTCTGAGCAAAAATTTGCTTCTGATAGTCATTCCAGTTCCAGGTGACTGACCCTAAACTCAGAGGGTGGGAGGAGAGGGAGATGAAGCAAGATGTTGTTTTTGACAGCAGTTCAGGGCTGATTCAAGCTGTCTTCATCTCTGCCCAGCTGTCTGAAGCAGAAGATCCATTTCATTGGACCTTATTTGATCGCTGTAGCTCTGAAATGGCAAGATGTCTAGGAGCTGGCATGAGAGGACAATCTCAAGAGGGTGCATCATCAAACTTACTTTTACAATCACAGCACAGTATTTACCATGTGTTGTAAATAGTATTTTTTTAAGTTCTAAATTGAAACTACCAAGAATATTAAGCAAAGGCAGCATTGTAAGATTTGAATCATTTCCTAACTCAGAGAAATCATTGAACTTTTTTATTTGATTTGCAAGTACATGACCCAATTTCCTTCATGGTATTTCTTTTTTTCTTTTATTGGATATTTTCTTTATTTACATTTCAAATGTTATCCCTTTTCCAGGTTTCCCCTCTGGAAACCCCCATCTCATCACCTTCCCCCTGCTTCTATAAGGGTGCTCTCCCACCAACCCACCCACTACCTCCTCCCCACCCTGGCATTCCCTACACTAGAGCATCGAGCCTTCACAGGACCAAGGGCCTCTCCTCCCATTGATGCCTGGCAAGGCCATCTTCTGCTACATATTTGGCTGGAGCCATGGGTTCCTCTATGTGTACTCCTTGGTTGGTAGTTTAGACCCTGGGAGCTCTGGGGGAGGGATCTGGTTAGTTGATATTGTTGTTTTTCCTGTGGGGTTGCAAGATTACTACAGTGATAGTGTCTTAGTCAGGGTTTCTATTCCTGCACAAACATCATGACCAAGAAGCAAGTTGGGGAGGAAAGGGTTTATTCAGCTTACATCCACATGGCTGTTTATCACCAGAGGAAGTCAGGACTGGAACTCAAGCAGGTCAGGAAGCAGGAGCTGATGCAGAGGCCATGGAGAGATGTTCCTTGCTGGCTTGCTTGCTTCTCCTGGCTTGCTCAGCCTGCTCTCTTATAGAACCCAAGACTTCCAGCCCAGGGATGGCACTACTCCTTTGATCACTAATTGAGAAAATGCCCCACAGCTGGATCTCATGGAGGCATTTCCCCAACTGAAGCTCACTTCTCTGTGATAACTCCAGCCTGTGTCAAGTTGACACACAAAACTAGCCAGTACAGATAGGTACAACCATTTCATACATTTCAGAGTACTTACCAGACAGCCATTTTACAGTGGAGAATCTATGACAACTTGAGGATTTGTCTAGAGGCTTCTGCAGGATCAACATTTTGGAGCATAAGACCTCGTAGTTTATTTCAAAATAGGAGGTCTGTAAGAGCTGACATTTGAAGCTCAGAAAACCCCAGAACACTGGGAAGCTGAAATGAAATTTCAAAGGAAGAATATGTAGTGGTGAGTTTTGTTAGGAAGCAAAAGAAAAAAAACCTGTTGTTTAGTGTGTAGATAAGTGTACACTTGTTTACATATCTACTCTATATGATAATAAGGCATGTTCTTAAGATATTTAGATTAGATAACAGATTCTCAGAGTTGATAGAACTTTTTAATAGTTAAGTATCAAGTCTAGTTGGGAGAAAATGTACTATGGATATTCCAGACTATGTTCCCCTTTAATAAATAGCACTCAGGATCATTCTATGTTTAATTTCCATAGTTAATGTGCTATGAGCCCAGTAATCAATATTTTGATTTTCTTAGTACATGTAATACTCTAAATGAAAACCTGGATTTAAAATTAGGACCTAGTACTGAGTGCTTGCAGAAAAGCATTGCTTAACTATATGGGGAAAAAAACACCTTGGTTATTGTTTGTTATTGACTTGGTATCTTCCAAGCTGAGTGTACTCCTTCCATAACTATACTTAATCACTTCTATAGTTTGTTAGTGTCTTCAAAGATCTCAAGTCATGAAGCTATCCCAGTTATGACTGTTTTTAACAGTAGAAAGAACATTGTCTTATTTTGTTTCTGCAGCTTTGCTCATGCTGTGCCCAAAACTTGGAATGCCATTTCATTCTTCTCTGATTCAACGTAAATCCCATCCATTCTTCAGGGTAATATTCAGTTTCAGCTTCCATCATGAAGCCTTTCTTGGTCGTTCCAAAACATGATGCTCTTTCCAAACACATGGAATTGATCATATGCATAATAACATTTACCCCACTCATTATGAAAATCCTTTTAAAGAAATTTCCCATGTGTGGAATACCTACTATGTGCCAAATTCTATAGTGAACACAAAAATTGAATGGAGTCTTGAAATGTATACATGGACAGAGCTAATTATTTGGGCTTAAAACAAAGCCACATTAATGGATTAACATGACTGCTTTAACTGGCTTCTATCAGTAGGTACACATTTATGAGAAGTATGGGCACTTTTGATCTGACATGAAAGGGAGACATATTTGTAAGGGAGCTTGAAAAAAGGCTGGAGAGGCTTGAAGATTTCCTAAGGCTAAAGATTCCAATAACAAGGAAGAGGATCTACAAGGGGAAATAATTGTATGTAGAAAAAAAGGCAAGAGAGATGTCTGATATTTGTTCTCAAATAGAATGAGCTTGTAGGTCAGCATTCTCATCCTCATAACCAGAAAAAAAATAAAAATCAATTCTTGTTACATGTACCAGAGAACTGAAGTCCTAGAGAAAGTGCATTCTTCTACTTGGACAGATGGGCAGATACACACAACCTTGGCTCATAAGAACAGAAATCTAGGAGCAAAACATCACCATTAGAGCCAGTTGTGTGGTAGGAAAACAAACTTGAGTTGATGAATTGCTAGAGGCTCAGAATAGACAAGCGTGAGAATTAAAAATTCCAACAGAGACAATTTTATTTGTATGAGTTTTATCCACAGGATCTGTTCGAGGTTATGCAGTCAAGATAGGAAAAAAACCTCCCCCCTTTTTCTCAAGAAGCAAGCAAAAGTAACCATTTGTAAATATACTCAGAGCATTCTACTAAAGGCCTATAGTCCAAGGAAACTGTCCTGTCGGACCCTGACTGAGTGAGGTTTTATGAGTGCCCAGCTGACTTTGGGAAAAATAAATACTCGACTCAATCCCCTTTATCCTTCTTGTATTAGCTGAACAGGGGGTGGGGGGAACAACCTGAGGAGAACTTATGCAGGGGACACAGGCTTATGAAAAGATTGGGATCATGTTATAGGACTGCAGCATACTTCCCACTGCATCACCAAGAATTCTGAGCAACAACAAGAGACAATTGAGAAATACCTAGAGAAACCTGGAGGTAATTTATCACCAGTAGACCTTTCTTACAAGTGGTATTGAATAACGTTCTTCAGAAATAGATGAAATAATGTAGATAAGAAATGTGGATCTCTTCGAAGAAAGGAAGAACATTACAGGGTGAGTATATAGAGGTAAAATTTTTCATTTTTCATTTTCTCAAATATATTTCTTATTTATTCTTTTTCCATACACTTAAAAACCCAAAATTTCATTCTTGTTCTCATTTTTTTCTACTAGGTGAACAACAGTATTATAATTGGTGATTATCTTAAGATAGGCAAAATGAATGGCATCAGTATTATAAGGAATGAGAGGAATAATTTGGGAATCTTGTTATAAGATTTTTGTAATACTTGTGACATGGTGCAGTGTTAATTGAAAATGGAGTCTGTTCAGTTAGGAATATATGTTATAACATCAGTAGCAAACACTAAAATATAAGGCTGTAATTTAACTAGTGTAAACCCCTGGTTTTATCTCCAGCAGTAAGGAAAAAGTATAGCTTACATACTAAGAAAAAAATGAAATGAAATCTTAAATGATATACTGAAGGCAGAAATAGAGTAGAAGATTAAATGGAGTCTAAAATGGAGAATAGACTAATCAAGGAAACATATAGAATGGATAAATAGTAAGAAATATGGTAGACAATAATTCAACTTTACCAGTGGTGGTTTCAACATCAATAGATCTAAGTACTCCCAATTAAAAGTCAGCTGGGGCTGAAGAGATGCTCAGTGGTTAAGATACATGTGCTGCACTTGGAGAAGACCCAAGTTCAGTTCCTCATACCAACATTAGTCAGCTTATAACTGCCTGTAACTGCACTTCCAGGACTATTCAACCCTTCCGGACTACACAGGCCTCTGTACTTTGTGTGCACATATCCACATAAATACATATAATTAAAAATAATAAAAGTAAATCTTTAAAAATGAGATTGTCATTGTAGTTTAAAAAAAACAAGATTCAAAAGTAGGCAATTCTGTTACTGTATTTCAAGATTTTCCTAAAGTTTATTAGTTCTTGACAGATATGGTAGGCAGAAAATCAGCAAGAATATAGTAGAAATAAACAAGAGCACCAATCAACTAGATCTAGCTGACATCTATATGGTACATCAACAAAAGAGTATATTTCCCTTTATAGATCTCAAAGAATACAACATGGTTCACTTTCAGGATATAAAAGGAACCATATTAAGTTTTAAAGAATAGAAACCATGTAATGTATGCTCTCAGACAATAATATGATTAAAATAGAAATGAACAACGAAATGATAGTTGAAATATCCACAAATACTTGGACTATAAAGAACACAATTCCAAATAACATGTAGGCCAAATAGGTTTTCAGAGGAAATAAAAATACTTTTCATTAGATGAAAATGTAACTTACACCAGGGCTTGTGGGATTCAGCCAGTGCTGAATTTATAGGCAAATTTATAGTACTAAATGCTAAATATTATAAAAGAAAGTTTTAAAATCTATACTTTAAGTTTCTTCCATAGGAGACTATTTAAAGAGTAAATAATACCCGAAGAAATAAAATATATAGATAACAAAAATTAGAGAAATTGCTGGGCAGTGGTGGTCCACGCTTTTAATCCTAGCACTTGGGAGGTAGAGGCAGGCGGATTTCTGAGTTCGAGGCCAGCCTGGTCTATAGAGTGAGTTCCAGGACAGCCAGGGCTACACAGAGAAACCCTGTCCTGAAAAACCAAAAGAAAAATAGAGAAATTAATGAAATAAAAATTAGGAATAAGTGTAGAAAAATAAATGAAATTGAATGGTATTTCTTGGAAAAGATTAATAAAAATTGATAATCACTCAGCCAGGTGAGATAACAAAGAAAAATGGTACATCTATACAATGGAATATTATCCAGCAACAAAGAATAATGTAATCACTACAACAAAGAATAATGTATCATTTTCAGGAAAATGGATAGAACTGGCAATCATCATATTAAATATAATAATCCAAGTTTATAAAGACAAATATCACGTTTTCTCTGGGATACAAAAAAGCAAAAACAAAGTAGAAAGGGAACTATTTGAGAAGAGGAAGAAGACTGGCAGGATATGGGGGATGGTTGGAAATGAGAGGACAGCAAGAGATGAATAGGAAGGATTCAATTATATTATTGACATATATGAAGATGTTATAATGAATATTACTTTGTGCAATTAATATATACTAATAGAAAGTTCACATAAAAATATGAAAGAAAAGCCACAAATGACTGAAATCTGAAATTAAAAAAGGGGTCAAGCTATGGGTTTCATGGTAGTAAGGAAATACTATAACCACAAACATGCTAACATCAATGAAATGGACCACTCCCCAAAGACAGTCTACCAAACCCATTAATATCTAGCCTAACTAAAATTTTAATTGAAAAAGACAATCTTTCAAAACTCAAAGGGAATTGATTATTTTTATAGGCTTCTATCTACTCAGAAAATTAATTTGACAATTATCTTCCAAAAAGTATTAAACCAAGGTGAACTTGGGGGGGAATTTTACCAAAATTCTTCATAGAAGAACCTATACCAATTCTGTATAGCCCACCTAAGAAAGAAAACAAAATCAGAAAGATGTGTCCTAATTCTTTCCATAAGACAATGTTAGGCATACCAGAAAGGATTACAGGACCATTATAGTGTTGAGTTCTGGTCATGACCTCAGCTACTTATGGCTATATGCAAATCACTAAACCTCTTTCAGCTTCAGTCCTTATTGGTAAAGTTCACATAATAAGCTAGACATGGAGGCACACACCTGTGATCCAAATACTCAGAAGGTGGAGGAAGGAGAGTCAGAATTTCAAGGCCAATGGGCTACATGTTACCTTGTCTCCAAAAAAGTATGTACATTTGACAAAACTGCTATGGATTGGATTGTACCCTCCTCCAAATTGATAGTTTGATGCCCTAGCCTTAATGTGACTGTATTTGGAAATAGAGGTTTTAGGAAGGTAACTAAGGTTAAATGAGATCATATTAGTGGGACCCTAATTTAGTAGAACTGCTATCTTTATAAGAAGAGAAGAGACATCAGATCTCTCTCTCTCCCTCTTTCCCTTTCCCTCTATCCCTCCCCCTTTCCCTTCTCTCCCTCTTTCTCCTCCCCTCATCTCTCTGCATGAATACAGAGGAAAGGCCATTTGAGGACAGAGTGAGAAGACGATGGTTATCCACAAGCCAGGAAAAGAAGCCTCACCAGAAACCAATCCTGATACCCTGAGTTTGGGTTTTCAGCCCCTACAACTGTGAGACAATGAATGTCTTCTTTACAGCACACAGTCTATGATATCTTGTGGTAGACCAAGGTGACTAATCTATTACTTAATATTGGGACCATTACATAGAAGCAAATGATCTTCGAAAATGGTAAAGTTATTTGTGTTTGCTATTTTCATTCTCCCTTGCCTCCGTTGAGCCATTTAAAACAATGATATTGGCACTCATTTCTCTTTAGCTTTCAGTATTTGATTTCCAACAGTATGGGTAAGGTCTGACAAACACTGTCTTGATAATACACTACAGAGTGATAGAGACAGTCCCAGATTTCCATCCAAAGAGTGTATTCTAAGTTTGGGTGGTGACAATGGAGCACTCTGACCTGTGAAGCATCATTGTTTGAAGGCTTTATTTGTGATACTCTTTAGATCTCAGTTTGGAATTGAGTTACAGAGTAGATCATATCTCCTCATTCTCTCCATTTGATCTTTCTTCCCTCATTAATTCCAAAGTATGCAAGCTATATGCTTTCTAGTGTTTTTTCCTCCTTTCACAGCCATTATCTAGGCACCAAAAACAGAGATGGAAAGAGACAGGTTTAATCCAAAGCACCAGTTTCCATTACCTTAAGCTGCCTCAATGATTTTTCTGATGGGATGATATTTCTTACACTTGGTCTCAGGCCCAAGGTATATGCAATACATCAATGAAATTGCTTGCGACACATTGAAGTGAGTGCCTGGGAACTATGAGTTCCTTAACTATTAAAAAAAAAAAAAGGATTCAGAACTTCTTGTATAGGCACTGAGTACAGAGTTTTCACTTGCCATGAAGATCTATCCTGATGTTAAAAGTGTTTTGTTCTGTGACAGACACAAAGATACATATTTATAGCCTATGTCAAAAGTGTAAATTCCACAAGCTTCATGTGAAACCCTTCACATTATGGTGTTGCCCTCCCTCTCCACTCGAATCTCCTGTTATGCTGTCTACTTCAGTTGACTTCCATATTTGTTTCTTTGTACTGTAGTTGTTGACCACATAGTAGGCCTTGGGGCTAGAAAGACAACTATCTATAGGCCCTTTTTCCATACATGCCAGAGTGCTTGGGCTCACAGGAGAACCTTCTAAAATGTCTCATGTGGTTAATGGCACTATAGAAGCTTGTTTCTCATAGAGAAGTCCCACATGAGGAATTCCATTTATGGCAGCCTCATAGAAGGAATAAGGACCAGGGAGCAGCCTTCTGCCATGTACAGTATTAAGTCCTGTGTTCTGGCTCTCTTGTCTTGGGTTTGTGCAATTACCTTTTTGGAGCAAACACAGATATTAATATGACTTTTCTACTTCACCATAGGGAAGAGTTTAGCAAATTCAAGGATTGAGATATAAGCAGCACTGAATTTTCTCTCAGCAGTGAATATTTGTTCCTGAGCAAGATGGTTTTCATTAAAAAAGTCCAGAAAGCTATGGAAAGCGCTGACAGTCCAGCGTACACATATTCAAAGGTCTCACTTTTTATCATCTGGGAATATTAGGTGTTCAAGTTCTACCTATTTTCCTTGATGTCCCAAGGAAGGACTTGCTGTAACAGAGATGTGGATGTCCTGGCTGAGACAAGAGAAAGGTGTTGAAGAATGTGGGCCAAGGGCTGCTGCATATCAAGAGGATGTAAGATCATGGCTAGTTTGACTTTGGCTCTTTAGTACTGTGCCCTATTGATAGCTAGGCTTGGGCTTCTAGGGTTCTCCAAAGCAAAGGATAAGGATCAGGTAAGTGATGAAGGGGAAGAAAGGCTGCTTCCCAAATGGAGGCTTGTTGTTAGGAGATGGGATGTTCATAAGGTTAAGATAAGATCCCCAGATTCTAGCCCTAGATCTGCCCTTGACTTCATGTATGACCTTGGGTAAGCCATTTCTATGTTTCGAATCTCAGTTTCTTTATATCTTTTTAAAAAATGGGCTGGAGACCAGATATGTTGGTTCACACCCTTAATTGCAACACTCAGTTGGCAGAGGCACGTGTTAGTTGAAGCTAATTTATATAGTGAGTTTCAGGCCAGTCCAGAATACATAGTGAGACCTTGTCTCAAAAAAAAAAAAAAAAAAATCAAGAATGGTTTGAAGCTAGGAATGTAACCCAGTTGGTGGAGTGCTTATCTAACATGCACAAAGCTTTAGGTCCAAACCCAATGCTATATAAACAAGGCATGGTGGTACATGCTTGCCTGTAACGCCAGATCTTAGGTGGTAATGGCAAAAGAATCAGAGATTCAAGGTCATCATCAGCTATATTTTAAGTCTGGGACATCCTGGGATATATGAGACACTGTCTTAAAAATAAAGAGAAAGTTCATTTTATATTTGAGGTACCTTCTCACACTGACCTTCAGTATTTTTGAACCCTCAAGTTGTCTAGGGAAGGAGTAAATGGCAAGACTATTAAATTTAGACTGGACATTATAGAGCACGAAAAGAATAAAAGAAGAAAAACATTTAAAGTACAAAACCACAAAGTATATAATGTTATTGGCATTCTACTTTGTGTATTTCCCACTATAAGTATTTTGTCCTATTGTTCCTGGGGAACAATTCAAGTGTCTTGGGAAACACAATTTTCATTGTTTTAGTTATATCTCCTAAATTGCTCATTCAACCAGAGAGGGCTTCACTAAGTTTTTCAACAGGAACCAATGTCAAATTTTTGTTTTAGGAAATATGGTCACCATAACTTTGTAGCACTCACCTTATCTTCCTTTCTAGGTTGTTCTCATATGTGGCAAGTTTTCTGTTTGTGCAATAAATGTCCAAGGAAATGGAAACGGATTAATATAATCTGTTAGGATCATTTATTATTCCCATTTGATATGTGTTTGGGAATATAAAAGAGTCATTCTCCAAGATAGGAATTACATGTATTGTGATTGCAAAGGATGAAGAGCCCAGTTAGGTTCTTCTGCTGTAACATTCTGGAGATAGAGGGCAGAAGTAACTGGGCAGCAGGAGAAATTAGCAGTGGACGCAGGAAGGCAGGAATTTCATATATTCATTGTTTGCTGTAGCCTCTGCTGATAGTGAGTGGAGACCAGCAGGTTTGGACTTAAGTAAAGGAGCACGCAAGCTGTGTCTGCCTGACCATCTGTCTCTAGCCTTGACCTCTCTCCCAGGTTAGAGAAAAATTTTAAAATGTGTATTCTAATGCTTAGTCTGACACTCAAAACATATTTCTCTTCTCCCAAGACCTGTTCTTTTCCTGAATTCACTGTTAATGTTACTGGCATTACTATTTTCCTCTTATCAATCACTACAAATGTTAAAAATGGCATTTACATTTTTTTCCTCCATTGACTTGGTAAGTCTATCTAGTGGGTTGCTAACTCATGATACCAGTCCTTTACCTATATTGCGCTACTTCGCCTTTTATTAGGCCTTTATAACTTCTCATTACAAATGCTGTGATTAACCCTTACCTGGTTAATTTTCTCCAAACTTTATCTACCCTAGTCAATCAAAACATAGAATCACATGTAACTGCTAGCATTCTTTTCTCCCAGTTGCTAGGCTAAGTGTATAGAGAGATAATGTTAGTTTTCAGCAGTATATATGCATCTTACTTTGAAGGAAGGGATGAAGGGGTTGTTTCTCAAGAATACTTGGAGGCAACTTCAGGAGTCCATACTGGCTTAAGGAAATACTGTACCTCTGAACTTGAATGTTCAAGCAGATCTGACACCTGAGTTCTCCCATGCCCATGGCAGACTCGTATTCTTTATTTCTTTCTGTGAACACTTAGAACTGCTAAGTGCATTCTTGTTGCTTTTTACCCTTGAACCTCATCTGATCTTTCTCACAGATGTTGGGGATTCAGGGATTCCCCATAGGTTTGAGTGTCTCCTCCCTCATTACCGGCCTTGGACTCTTCCCATAGCTGTGTTTCCATCACTCACATGGACTTGGCCATGTGGCAGCTTTGCGGATGGGCTCTTCAGCCATCTTCCACAAACCCAGGCCAAGAGGTGACATTCAATCTATCCTCAGTGTGTACCTCCATCCTGCCAAAGCTATAAAACTGTCTGGGATTATAGTCCCTTCCAGTTATGTGCACGAGGAGGCACTTTCCAAAGGCATTGATCAATTCCCTCATGATCTCATGGCACAGCAGGTAGAGCTCATGTGGTTTGCAGCAGGAAAGCCAGACTGTAGCAACTAGCCTAGTGCTTCAGGCTCAGAGCTCCTGAAACTCTGGAATCACAGGGGTTGGGAAGTCCACTGAGTATTTTGGAACCCATCCCAAACACAATTAAATATTCAGACCAAGGGGGAAAGAATCCTTAGAATACAAATGGTCTTGCTTAATGGGGGTTATGGGGTGACCTATCAAACTGCTGTTCCCATCCCAGTCGACACAGCTCTGCCATCTTCTCAGTGGGCCTGCTGGAGTCAGGCTTGTCTGTGTCCAGGGGCAGCTCTAGTGGGCTTGCCCAGTATCCCAGGCATGTGCAACACTTCCACCTAACTCAAACCACATGCAAAAGATCATGTCATACTTGGCGCATAACCAATCGAGAAAGGCATCAGAGGGTGTCCAGACCTCAGCTTGTTTGAACAAATGTTCAAAAAACATTTCTGAAGGGATATTCCAGAAAAACATACCCACTCAAGGTCTTAAAACAGATGTTCAGGCTCTAGGATTGGGTTGCTTTGCAGCTACTATTATCAAATACAATAAGGCAGGACCAAATCACTTTAAGGTTTGAATGAGGGTGTATGTTTAGCTTTTTTTTTTTTTTACATCTTTATTGTTGGCCGTGGGAGGATGTGTCAGGGGCAGAGCATAATACTGAGAGGCAACACGCTATTGTGATTCACTCTCTGGCAAAGGCAGACAAAGGCTTTGACCCCTGACTGGCTTGGTGTGTTAACCTATCATAGTTTCACTCTGTTAAACTGCGAAACTAATCGCAACAGTGATAACTCTATACTTTTGTCAAGAAAACTAAAAATTGCATTTAAAGAGAGTGTATACCATGTATTAAGCACTCAGCAAGTATTGTATGGTTATCAACACTATCACCAGCAGAGCTTAATGTTTATTATTACTACTACTTTTATACTATTAGCACTGTTGCCACTGTTACTAGGACAGGAAACAGGATCTATTGCCAAGGTAGATGGGGAGCTGGAGAGGGGCTCAGCTTTGTTTTTCTAGCTTATGGAGAAGGTAAGCATGCCCAGAAAGAAGATCGCAGGGTTATAATTCTGGATTGAAAGGAAAAGAATGAAAACAGTGCAGAGTTCTTGAAGTTTATTTTCCTCATCTCAGACCAAAGCTCTACCATCCGTAGTTTGCTGTATAACCTAGCTCAAGCCACTTTAGATAGTGGTGTTTCACTGTTCCTCTTGAAAGTAAAACCCTGTGGCACTTGTTTGCTGGCAAGTTGCCTATATAAGAGGGTAGTCTGTGACTGAAATGTATATAAGCAACTGGTCCAAAACAGCCAAGGTAGTAACTTCTAATGTTTATCAGCTAGCCAGCTCAGAATCCAGGTGTATGCTATAGCCACCACCAGAATCTTTTTTAGCTACTGGCAAACAGTGATATCCTGGGCTCATTGCTAGAAGGGAAAGTTCCTATATAACCATCACCTTTGTATTTCACTGTTCCACTAACAATTACTTTGTCATGGTATCTATTTTATTACGTGGGGGATATGACCCCAGGAACTTGTATATGCTAGGCAAGTACTCTATCCCAAGATAGATCTGTAATAACTCTTTAATGAACTTTATCCATCTATCCATACATCCAACATCACCTTCCCTACAACTATCCATTTACCACTCAACAGATATTTGTTGAGCAATGACAACATCCAAAACATGGCTATAGGTGCTAGGAATAAGGCAGTGAACTGCTGTCATGAAACTTACAGTCTAGCTGCCTGGTCTGGCCAAACACAGTGTACCATGAAAGTTTACTGGAAAAGTTTAGTTTAGATTTTTGAAACAAATGTTAGCCAGTACTTTTCAAAAACTGGACATGGCTTTAGGGTGCTTAGGTAGAGAATGAAAGACTGTCTTACATCCAGCCTGAGTAAAGGTTCTGGGATGGCCTGGGACAGGGCTTTAGTAACAATGTGGCTGCATTTTTGATTTCTGTGATGAATCTGGTTGAATGAAATTGTGTAGTTACTATGCTGTATACCTAAGTTTTAAAATGTGATAAGAAAACAATGTGATTTTGTTACTGTCTCACTCATAAACTGGCTCAGAAGGCAGTTCTCAAAGCAGCATTTCAAAGATATTCTGAACATTGGCAACATCAGAACACGTTTTCAGGGGGACTGCTTCAGACAGTTCAGTACATATCTTGAGTGTACAAATCCTAATCTATTTAAAAATTAATACTGCTAGTAGGTAATTTGTTCAAAAACAGTGCAAAGAAAGTAATGTAGACTTACATATTTTAATTCATTTTTGAAATACTTATGTATTATATGTTTGGGTTTGTGATTGCTGTAAAATTAATTCACTTTAAAAATAATGAAAGGAATTTTTCTTGGCATTTTTTCTTCAGTCAGTTCATACATAGTCTTCTGCACGTGAGTCTTCAAAGTGAACATCCAAGCTACTTAGCCATTGTCTATGTTTTTATATAAAAGTCAATCTTCCCATTACATGGCAGGCCTGCAGAAATGCTGCCTTCTGCTTTGAAGCCAGTGTATGATCAAATTCAAGTTAACTGGTTGTTTTTTGTTGCAGCGGAATGTTAAATCAGGAATTGTAAACAATTCCTAGGCAATGTGTATAATGTTGGTAAGTCATTCCTAGAAATTGTTCACAATGCCTGTAACATATATTCAGCTAGCAAGATTCCTGAAATACATAGGACGCCTTCAAGAAGCTAACTGTGCATTCCTAGAACATCTCTGGATCATGACTTTTTTTGTAATAAATTCTACTTATCTATCTGTTGATGTGTCTAGGTGTTCATAATTCTGATAATAGTAGTACTACTTGACTTTCATAGTTCTCAAGGGTTTCTGCATTATTTGCTAGTACTTTGGTGATACAAGGATTTAGACATGCTTATTTTAAGAGGCATTAGAAATAAAAAATCAATAATTAGGAGCAAAGGCAATTGTACTTCTCAGGGGAGCCAAAGCCCTGTCTAAACTTTCTTAATCCTTTACAAAAGCTTTAGCCAAAGCTTCATTGCCTTTCTTCCAGCTCACTTCCAAACAAATTTTGATATTCTAATTCTTTAAGTCATGCCAAAGAAACAATAATTTCTATCAACCTTATTCTGTCATGATTTTTTTTACCTTTCCTGTTCGCTCATATGCTATTGGGACTTGATATTCACATAATGTCATTATTTAATATATGTACTTGATTCTTACTTGTAGTTATCTATTTTCATTTACTATTTTGAAATGATCTGCCTACTGGTTTATATCAGCATTGTTGTGGGTTATATCTATTCTTAAATCAATTTAGAAATGAAAACAAAATGTTGAGTGAGTTTTGAATGAGTTTTGGCCTTGAGTGTTACGATCATATCAAGCCAGTGGTTGGGTTTCTTTGCCTGTAGATAGTTAAGTGGATTCACTTAACTTCTATTTGACTAGTGGAAATGAACCACTCTTGGAGCCCACTCAGATAAAGCCAGGAAATGACCTGGCTATGTGGGCTTGGGATCAAGAGATATCAAAAGGATGGACAAAGTCTCTTGACAAATGATTTCAGCATCTGTACTGTATACATTGGCTGATGTAGTAAGATATACCTGAGCAATATTTTATAGTCATACAAATGGTCCTTCAATTCAGTTAGATGAGGACACTCAGCCCCAATCTCATTCCTACTGTATTCGGATATGACCCATCTCCCAAGGCCCAACTCAATTCTGTCTGTTAAAGTCCATCTAGTTGTTTTGGTCCTCTCTGGTGTATCTTCTTTTAATGCCTCTAGTCATTTAAGGCCATTTTGTCTCTCAAACTAAATTGCAATGGTCTATGTACTCTGTATTTTTCAAGGATGCCTTACATTTATGGTGACCATATTTTCTAACCAAAAATTAGAACAAATCTTCTGAAAATTTAGGTAGGCTATTTGAAATTAGCAGTTTTGGGGAAAACACATGCTTATTCACTTCAGTGTCTCTTACCCATTGAACACTTAGCACTGAGTATGACAATAGGAAGATAAAGACAGAAGGTAAAATTTACTAAGTGGCAAGTAAAGGGAGTGGAAGTTTTTGGAGTGTCTCGTATTGCCAGGCATAGCTTAAGTGCTTTGTTACTGTGCCTTAGGAATGACATATTGGTCTTGAAAATAAAAATAATACAAGAAAATAAGAGGGACAGCAAAAATACCCGTAGTGGGAGACATTGTGTAAGGATTATATTATACAATGCAGCAGGCAAGGAAAATCTAAAAAGAGGAGGCCTTGTCAGCAAGACGAATACAGAAGTCCTTTGCTGAATTTCTTAAAGGTAAGATTAGACAGATTTTTTGATATCTCTGTGTAACCAAGCCTGACTGTGTACTGCTGACCTTTTTGCCTTTACTCCTCCGATTCTGCCAATGCTGGGATTACAGGAGATGCTCCCCCTGCCCCCCAGCACAAGTGTGGGCTTAACAGCTTAAAGTAGAATATAAACACTGGCTCACTAATGAACATTATGCTATTGTTCAGGCAACCTAACTTTACATTTGCATTTTGAAGGTTTGTGTTTCATCTTGAACTTAGAATGAAAGACCTGGGCCTTAGTCTTCACAGTTCTTGGTGTTGCAAAGTGAATCTCTCCAGTCATGCTGCTGCACTCTTTGAACCACATGGGAGGTCTGACATGTAGAACAAGCATTTTGGAATTATGTAGAAATATTTGAGGCAAAAATTTAGTTTCTTGGGCTGTCTGACATGCAAACAAGTGATGGAACTTTCTATTAAGTCTTTAGGCATTTTTTTCCTACTTGCCAGACCTCCATCCTTAATTTGAACCTTCAAGTATACCTTGTTTTTGCCATAATGACAGGGGTGAAATCTTCTGCCTTCAGTTTTCCTATACCTCTCTGCCATGAGCTTTAGATTTCTTCCCTTCTGAGCCTGTTCTAAACCATGGAACAATATACTGTTATTCTTTTTCTCCCTGAAAATGAAAAAGTAGCTCTTCCAGATGATGCCAAAAAGATGGGAATGTTAACTCCAGTATATGGGTAGATTAACTGAAGGGTCGGTAAGGATAAGCATGTTATAGTTAGCACTCCCAGGCTTTTTACCAGAGACTTAATCCTTCTGATGGGTCCTCAGGAGGATGAGTCAGGAGGAATTACTGTAGCATGATTATTACTGAACTCTTAATCAAAACCCAGCTGGGAAGACCAACTGAAGGGAACTGGTCCATGCTGGCATCCAAGAAAGGCGTGGATTTGGCAGGGTGAAGAACTTATTGGCTATGGTGGAAT
>JADRCD010072747.1:2250-13554 GCA_019843815.1 Montemys delectorum | reverse complement strand
GACACCGTAAGCAAGTCCCCAATTAAGTGCTTTCCTTTATAAGAGTTGGTTGGTCATGATGTCTCTACTCAGCAAGAGAACACTGACTAAGCCAAGTCCTGGACATGCTCAGAGTCCTGGATCTCATCCTGGGGCTGTGGAGACTAAGAGAGCTTCCATGCAAGAAAGTCACACTTTCTTGTGTGTTGTTGTTGTTGTTGTTGTTGTTGTTGTTTTTGTTGCTGCTGTAAGGAAACCCTCAAAAGGCACTGAATCTCATGACTCCGTCTACTTTCCTGGAGGCCATGCCAGCACCAGGGACCCCAGACAGGAGCCTAGCAGAATCATCAGAGAGGCTTCACCCAGAAACTGATGGAAACAGAAACCCAGAGCCAGACATCAGGTAAAGCTTGGGGATCCTGCAGAGGAGGGAAGAAAGGACTGTAGGAGCTAGAGGGGTCCGGGACGCCCCAAGAAAGCCCACAGAATCAACTAACCTGGGCCCTTAGGGCTCACAGAGGCTGACCAATCAGAGAACAGGCACGGGACTGACCTAGGCCCTCTGCTCATATGTAACAGATGCGCAGCTTGGTCTTCATGTGGGACTCCTAACAGCAGGAGCAGGGGATGTCTCTGACTCTGATGCCTCCTTTTGGGACCCTGTCCCCTAACCAGGCTGCCTTGTCTGGCCTCAATAGTAGAGGATGCACCGAGTCTTACCACAACTTGATATGCCAAAGCTGGTTGATATCCATGGGAGGCCTCCCCTGTTCTGATGAGAAAAGGGGGAGGAGTGGATCGGGGAAGGGAGGTGGGAGGAGTATGGGAGCAGAGAAGGAAAGGGAAACGTACAGGGATATTAATTAATTAATCAATTAAAAAAGACACTAAGTCTAGGACAAGATCCCAGATCTGACCTGGGTGGTCAGGGCCTGGGCATCTGTGCTGCTTTGGCTAGTTCAGTAAATCCACCAGCAATCCTTGGGCCACCCACTTTATTCAAGCCCTAAACCAGGCCAGGGCGTTTCTTGGGATTCACAGAGCTTTGGAAATCCACCCTTCCTCTGCCTGTCTGGGGAATAGAAGCTACTTCTACCTGCTCAGTTCTGGCCTGTCTTTGTATTGGTCAGTTTGTACTGGTGGTGTGTAACAAACGATCCCCACACAATGACTTTCAAGCAAGCATCCTTCACATTGACTTTGGGTAAGCATGTTTCTTCCCTTCATGTTTATCTGCACGTTTGCTCCAAACCTAGCCTCTATCTGGTCCAGAGCCTTCCAGAAGGAGAAAAGAGGAAGAGAGTCTGCAGAATTCCGGTGTCAACCAGTTTGCACAGACAGATATATCATTCCTGCTCACTTGCTATTGGCCAGAGCAAGACACATGCCAAACTCAAGGTCACTAACAGGGCAGGGGAGAAAGAGGGAAAGTCACTCAGGACATGTGGGCCTCCCACAGATAAAGAGAACTACGTGACCAATACCCACCCCAGGTGACAGCTTCTGTGCCACAGGGCCACTGGACCTAACAAGAGTCATCTTCTGTCTCCCATGCGGGCTGAAGCAGAACAGATCATTTATTCTCTTTGGTGGGCCTGGGAAGGTGGGTGTGAGCCTCTGGCAGCTGTCTTGGTACCACTAGGAGAGAGAACCCTCCCAGTTCCTCATAGCATCGTTTTGATTCCTGCCACGGAGTAGAGCAGGAGCCGTTTGGTTGTAAAGATCTGCTCAAGCTATGAGTTGGGTTCTGTCACCTGTCACTCAGGGAGTCCTGATGAACATAAGGTGACTGGAGGCTCGACTTGTCTGTGACTGCCAGGCTTCCCACAGGTAGCTCTGCATCGCTGCTACACAGAGACTCCTGGACAAAGACCTGCAGCACGTGTGTCTGACCCCTGTCTTAGGGTTTCTGTTGTTGTGACAAAAATACCAGGACCCAAAAGCAAGTTGGGGAGAAAAGGGTTAATTCAGCTGACACTTCCAGATCCCTGTGGGAAGTCAGGACAGGAACTCAAGCAGGGCAGGAACCTGGGGGCAGGAGCTGACACAGAGGCCATGGAGGGATGTTACTTATCAGCTTGCTTCCCCTGGCTTGCTCAGCTTGCTCTCTTGTAGAACTCAGGACCACCTGCCCTGGGATGGCCCCACCCACAGTGGGCTGGGGTCTCCCTGCCTTGATCACTAATTGAAAAAATGCCTTGCAGGTGGATCTCAGGGAGGCATTTCCTCAACTGAGGCTCTTTCCTCTCTGATGGCTCTAGCTTGTGTCAAAACCAGCCCTTACAGTCACCTAGAGAGCCAAACACATTTGAGAGGAAGGCATTCAGGAAGGACCTACTGTGTGAACCCATTGTGCCAGCTGCTTCATGCACTTATCTTTCTAGCCTTGAAAACCTCTGTGAGGTGAGTGCTACTGCTGAGACTCCAAAAGGTGGATCTGTCCACAGTTCCACCCTCGAGTCAGAACCAGCTGGGACTGGAGCCTGCGCTTGCCCATGCTGTTGGTAGTACTGTCTCCTACTGTGTCAGCTCAAGTTCTGATTGTCTTAGTTGGTGTCTTAGTTGGGGTTTTACTGCTGTGAAGAGACACCATGACCAAGGCAACTCTTTATAAGGACAACATTTAATTGAGGCTGGCTTACAGGTTCAGAGGTTTCGTCCATTATCATCAAGGTGGGAGCATGGCAGCATCCAGGCAGACATGGTGCAGGAGGAGCTGAGAGTTCTACATCTTCATCTGAAGGCTGCTAGGATGAGTGTCCTAAAGCCCACACCCACAGTGACACACCTACTGCAACAAGGCCACACCCACTCCAAGGCCACACCTTCTAATAGTGCCATTCCTGGGCCAAGCACATACAAACCATCATATTGAGAATCGTAGTGGAACATAGCCCTGCTCTTGACCTGACCTACTTGTGACTGGGGCTGGAGTGTGAGGACAGAAGGAAGGTAGAGGCAGAAGGATCACTTTATCCAAGTGTCCTGCCTCCCCCAACCCCCGACCCCTCCCCCCCACATACTACATACTTAGGCCTTGGAAACCAGTGCTGCACCAACTGTGTTCAGCCACCTCTCAAGTCACTCACGTCCTGTGCTGCAGTCCGCCTCTTCCCATAGCTCTCAGGCTGGAGCCTGTGCCTACCCGCATTCTAAGCACAAGTCAAGACTTGTGGGCCCCTGTTGCCCACATCCCCTGCCCCACCTCGTACTTCCAATCCTATGCTTCCAACCTTCTTACACAGAGATTATTAAATATAACCCCCATCTGCAGGAAATATGCAGAAACTGTTTATGTTTGGAAACTAAAATACATAAAACTGAGTCATCAGGCAGCTCTCTGCTTCAGCAAGCGATACATGCTCAGGCCAGCAGGCCTGAAATAGCTCAGGAAAGCCTTTTCCCTGCCGGCATTCTGCCTACCGGGCACTTCTGAGCAGAGTTTGGGCCTGGCTGTATGGAGCTAGGACCCTCCCAAGCCTTCCTCAGACAGAGCCAGGCTCTGGGGCAGAAGAGGCCAAGGACCCTTATTCTGGCCCATGGTCAGCTTGAGGGAGTGATGGTGAGCGTCAGCTTAGTCACCAAGCTGCTTTCTGTCTTCAGCCTCGTTGCTCCCGTGGGTGACACAGAGCTCTACCCATCCCTCCCACTCCAGAGCGTTGAGGACTGAGTTGCACAGCACCTGTCTGTGACCTGTGCAGCTTTGCTTGTGAGTGGAGCCAATGTCTCATGAAGCCATGAAGTCTTTCTCCACAGGCAGGCTAGGCTGAGGTGCTTCAAGCTTCGAGAAAGGGGATAAGTGTGGACTGTCTGCCCTTAAGTTTTATCCACTGCGCCCCAGGAGACCAGGGCGTGGGAGCCTTAGTGCATCCTTAACTCTCTGGAGCCCCAGCAGCTGGATGAAGATAGATCTGAGGGTATCAGAGGATGCCCCAGGAAGGGGATCCACCCTGTGTGTGTACCTGTGTCTCACTTGTGTGACATGCCCGCAAAGTCATCCCAGCTCTTCACAAGGATGCTAGAACGAGTGGACCTGCTGAAGTGGAGGTTAGCGAAGATGTTGGTGCTGACCTTGGACTTCATCTGAGTCCACCATGGCTAGTGCCATACTGACAACAGCAGCCACTGGCAGGCAGGCTCACAGCCCTGGGTCTGGCAAAGTGCTTGCCCTAGAAGACACCAAGGAGGGCCTCTTGGTTCCTCCATCTCCAAGCCAGGGATATAAACTGCACTGAAAAATGTTGGTAGTGGGGGAGCCCCAGCTTTGGAGAAAGCAGGCCTCCAAGCCTCCAAGCTGCTCAGACACTAAGAATACCCCGCCAAACACACACACACACACACACACACACACACACACACACACACACTCCCAGTGCCCAGGAGGTGATATGACTAAGTGTCCAAACCAAGATCAGCAGCCCAAGAAAACCCAGACTTCCTGGATTCCCTGTCCATCCTCTCTGACAAGCCCACCAATAGTTCCAAATCAGTGTGCCGACTCCATCCTTCCACAGCCCTGTGTTCCGGCTGGAGATGGAAGGACACCAAGGTCCTTAGGTACCTAGGACAACTGTGGGGAGAGATGGAGGCCTCTGGGTACTCGCACATGCACACACCTACGTCTTCTCTTGATGTACCCAGTCTGGGAAGCTCATGCATGCCCCATGTTTACACCCCGATATACAAGGAAGGCTGTCCCTAAACAGTGCGGGGAGTTGGGAGTGGGGTGGGGTGGAGCAGAGATTGGTCTGTGGTGCTCTCTGCAGCCGGGCTGGAGGTGTGTTTTGCGCGCGGCAGTACATAAACTCTTGGCAAAGTTGGCTTTCCACGGTTTGCTGAACTCCGGAACACAGATGTCCCATTTGTGTTTCATTAGCGCCTCGGCCGCTCTGCGGCTCTCGACCTCTGCACCAGGCAATAATGGCCTGGCGCAGGCCCATCCGCACCAGCTGGCCGGGGACCTGCTCTGCCGACCAGGGCTGTGTCTGCTGTCAGCCCTTTCCAGGCAACTGGATGGCTCCTCGGCATCAGAATGTCCCAGCGGGCCTCTGTGAGCATAAGGGCACTTCAGGAGCTTCGGAGGGTGGCCTGTTTGGGTCGGGGTGGGGGGTGGGGGGGAGGGGATGCGGGGGAGGGGGCGGGTGCTACATGACTCTAGTGGATGGGCTGAGTGAGCACGAGTGGCTCTTTGTTAGCCTGGGAGTGGATGGACGCTGAGATACCTTCAGAGGGAGAGGAGGCATCCAGAGCCCAGCTACCCTGAGGGAGGCTAAGAGAAAAGGAGAGGGAAGGATGGAGGAGAAAGAAGAGTCTGTAGAAAGGAGGGCAGGAAGCATGGGGGGCGGGGAGGGGAGGGAGAGAAAGAGGAACTAAGGGGAAGCGGAAGGGAGGACTGTGGGGGACACCTGGCAGTGGGAGGTTGAGGCAGCCTGGGAGCTGGCCTCACCAGGAGCTAGGCGTACTCACTTGGGCCTGGCAGACCACGGCCTGGAGCAAATGACCAGGCAGCCTCCAAGTCCCACAGCAGAGGCCACATGGAGAGCTTCTGGGAGTCGGACTTCAATTCACGAGGGCCTGGGGCACAAGTTCTGTGTGTCTGGAACCCTTCCTCTACTCTCTGACCTTCCCCTTCTGTGTTCTCAGGGAGGGCTTCAGAGGGAGCAGACTACATTCTGAGGTGCACAAACACAGAGACGCTGGGCCCAGAGGTGGCAAGTGACCTTCTAACCCGCAGATCATTGAAGTCCTGCAGGAAGCTGGCACCTCCCAGGCTCCCCACCTCGAAGCCAGGGCCTCTCGTGAGGCCCAAAGTGGGACTGTCTGCTGATAGTTTTGTATGACGATGCTCAAGATTGTCTGTGCCCCACGGATTCGCATTCCCCTGTCCTTTTCATCTGCACTGAATCTCGAGATGAATATATTGCAATTAAGAGCAGTCCGTAGTGAGATTCGAGAAGGGGCGTGTTCCAGTTAAAAGGGGCCGCGTTGGGGATGGAGGGCCCACAAAGAGAGGGCTGTAGAAGGGAAGGCAGGAAGGCCATTTTTATTGCTACTGTTTATACTGTGCTAAGCATGTTTACATAATGGGAAAAGCAGTCTCAATTCACATCAAGACAGGGACAGAGAAGGTTCCAGTCCACAGGGACAGAGAAGATTCCTGTCCACAAGTGAAGTGTGTGTGATTCACACTCAGGGCCATGGGCTTCTTGGGCAATCTGCCTGCTCACCATAGACAACAATGGGCCCAGGAGGTGGGACCTGCAGGCACTGACCACACAGGTACCCTCCACTACGGGTCAGTTTGCAACCTTTTCTACCCTGTCGTGGTGTAAAGTGATTCTGGCCCCTGCAGGAGAAAGCCTGATGCTCTGACCACAGACCACTCACTGCCAGCCCCACGAGCCACACACAGGGAGATTGAGCCACACTCTTCCTGTACTGTCTTCAGTACTCCTTGACTGGCTGTGGACCACCAATCTCCAGGCTACCATGCTTACGGTGGGGACACCACCCCAGGGTGAGTGGGGGAGCAGCTGTCCAAGGATCTGACTGAATTGTGTTGGACATTCTCAAGTGTCAAGGACATGGGTCTGAACATGCTTCTCACTGCTTGCTTGCAATGTGTGAAGGACTTACAGATGTTTCTTTAGCTCATTTGGGGCTGTTGGGGTGGTTTCATAGAAGTGTATTGATATCAACAAACCATCTGCATGCATAATCTCGTGGGCTTTCAATTATAGTTAGTATTAATTTGTCAGGGGCTGGAGAGATGGCTCAGTGGTTAAGAGTACTGACTGCTCTTCCGAAGGTCCTGAGTTCAAATCCCAGCAACCACACAGTGGCTCACAACCATCTGTAATGACATCTGACGCCCTCTTCTGGTGTGTCTAAAGACAGCTACAGTGTACTTACATATAACAATAATAAATAAATCTTTAAAAAAAAATTTCTGTCGCTGGGTGGTGATGGCACACACGCCTTTAATCCCAGCATTTGGGAGGCAGAGGCAGGCAGATTTCTGAGTTCGAGGCCAGCCTGTTCTACAGAGTGAGTACCAGGACAGCCAGGGCTACACAGAGAAACCCCGTCTTAAAAAAGTCAACCTGTCAGAATTTAGGATCACCTGGGAGATGAGCCTCTGGGCAAACTGAGGGTGATTATCTTGAAGGTACTGAGGATGTGGCTGACCACTGTGGGTGGTATCATTCCCTGGCCGGGATACTGGGCTGTTTGAGTGGAAAGGGGAGCTGAGCACCAGCAGGCAGTCATCCCTCTCTGCTCCTGACTGTGGCTCTTTCAAGTTCCTGCTCCTTTGACTTCGTAGCTGTGACGGGCAGCATCCTTGACCCTTCCTCCCTCAGGTCATTCTTGTCGGATTATTTATCACAGAGGCAGGGAAAGAAACTAAGACACCTTCATCTTGCAGTTTCTTCAACCATCATGTGTTCAAGAGATTTATGTGGTGTGTGTGTGTGTGTGTGTGTGTGTGTGTGTATGTGAGTGTGTTCATGAAGAAGTGTGTTCATGAGAAGCCCAATATAGGTGCCGGGAACTGAACTCAGGTTCTCAACAAGAGGCGTGTGTACTCTTAGCCACTGAGCCATCTCTTCAGTCCCCAGTTGTTCTCTTTGTGGATCTAGAACCAACCACCACAACCAAGGAGAGAGGATGGCAGTCCAGGAGTGACTCCCTCAAGTCCTTAGTAAAGGGGCCTCTGGCTGGGCTCAGGGCAGCTGAGGAAATAAAACTGCAAGGCTGGGGTTATAACAGGATACACACGCCGTCAGCTGCAGAACAGTACAGTTTCTCTCACCCCAGAGTGGTAGACTATCTTGCTGGCTAGGGCTAACTGGGCTATGAATGACAGGCACCCAGGGAGGATGGAGACAAGATCCTACCCTGCTAAGGAGCTGGCTGGTGTCAGCACCCTGTCCTAGTTAAAGTGGGCTCAGCCCAGGCCTTGCCCCAGGTATTCTGCTTGGAAATGACTAATAACCCCAGGTTTCATCAGATGATCCTGTCTCCTTCCAGTAAGTGGTTAAGCTTTCCACGAGAACAATCATATCTCTTGTGTCCTTAGGATGTCCCACTCTTGCACTTGGGAAAATATAATCAGGAGAAATGGCTTTCTGGTGAATGTAGGGAATGAAACTCCAGGGGCAGGGGCAGGGACGGGGGTTGGGGGGAAGGCGAGTGGAAAGGCCCACCTCCAACCTTGTGGCTGGGGAGGAGGAGGGATGAGACGTCACTCTTCCAAAAAAGCTGAGGTGGGCAGCAGGGTGCAGGTAGTTGCCACCAAAGCCAAGTGCTGGAAGGACAGAGCTGACATGAGCTGTCCTCTGGCATCCCTGTGAATGACCACACGTACCCAAGTGTGGTCTGCATGCCTGCACACGCTCACAAAGTAAATGAAACATAAGAGTTAAGGAAGAAGAAAGGCTGAGATCCTGGGTTTTCACACCTGGCCATGAGCTCCAGTGTAACTGTGGTCCAGTTACCTGAACATGGCCGACTGATACCCTGCAGCCCTAGTTCCCTGTCCCCTCTCTCTTCCTCCTTGGAGATGGGCAGACAGAACCCGAGTGTAAAGGAAACCTCCAAGGCCTCACATTGAGCCAGATAACTCTTATCAGTGAGCTGGAGCCTCCCTCTCCAGGCTTTGACCTTCATCAGCAAAGGCCTAGTCCTGAGAAATTGGAGATGGCTCCATAGCTCCCAGCACCCACATCAAGTGGCTCACAACTGCTTATAACTCCGACTCCAGAAGTGGTGCCCTCCTCTGGCCTCCACAGACACCTCCATATATGTGGCATACATTCATAAATAAAGACATACACACACACTCAAATAAAAATTAGAATAAAAATAAACCGCTCTTGAAGAAGAGACATAGGGAGGGAGTCTCCAGTTCACAGGCCCGGGATTCTCATGCAGTGTCCGTGGAAATGGGGACGTTCAGAAGCCACCAGCTACCCGGCTTCCAGGCAGGCTCCTGAGCTACACACAGGAAAGGAAGGCACGGGAGGAGCCCTGGGAACAGGTCCAGCGCATCAGAGGCCTTGGCTGTGGAGGATGCGGAAGTGTTAGTGACCACAGGACCCTGGTTTGGAAGAGCAGGCTGTGACAGCAGCATTCTGGTCAGGATCTGCCGTCCCAGCAGAAACCTGACTCCGAGCGTGTCAAGGGAACTAGGTCTGCTGACTGATATGACGGCTGTGGTGACTGTCAGAATGTAGAGTCGCCTGGGAGATGGGCCTCTGAGCACATCTGTGGGAGCACTGCATTGATGGCAGTGAAGTGGGAGGATCTGCCCACAGTGGGAGGCACCACTCCCTAGTTGAGATCCTGGGCTGGACAAATGAAGCAGCAGCAGTCGTTCTTTTCTGCTTCCTGGTGCCTCAACTATCCCACCATGGTGGAGAATATCCTTGAACTGTGAGCCAAAATAAACCCTTTCCCCTCTGAGTTGCTTTTGTCAGATTATTCAAATGAAGCAGCAGCAGTCGTTCTTTTCTGCTTCCTGGTGCCTCAACTATCCCACCATGGCGGAGAATATCCTTGAACTGTGAGCCAAAATAAACCCTTTCCCCTCTGAGTTGCTTTTGTCAGATTATTTTTTATGACAGCAACAGGAAAGACACCGTCCGTAAGTGATTGTATCTAACATTGACTACTTCAGGCATGCATGGCTGGATCCAGGAATCGGGGCCCATTTGTCTTAGCTTCACTCTCAGACAGGTTGTCCTTTGTGACAGCGAGAGGGCAACCATTGCAATAGTTCCCCCACCAAGATCAGCTCCAAACTGGACCAGCTCTGGACCGCTTGCCCATCTCCACAGTGACTACTTGGGTGCCGAGACTCTGTGAGTGCTGGTACTTGGCAGCCCATCATTGCACCTCATTGAGTCCAAATGAGCTCCCCTTCAGGAAGGCTCCCCTTCAGAAAGTCTGTGTCCTGTTTGTACAAAGCTGGGTTGGGGTGTTTATGAGAGGAAGCAGAGAAGAGGACATGGGGGTGGGGCAAGGGCGGCAAGGAGGAGTCACCAGAGATCCAGCCAATCAGGGTCATCTCTGTGGGTGTTCTCAGATAACTCAAGCAGACCCAGGTGCCTTCAGGAGCTGAGACAGATGGTGTCCTGCTCACTTCACCTTGGTCTGCTCCAAGCTGCAGCTTAGAGAGGCCACTGCCCACAGCCCAAGAGGGCCTTAGGGTGGAGGGGGCAGGGGCTCAGGGTTCTAGGGCGGAAGGGCAAGAAGGCCCCTTCCACGCACTTGGTATTTCTCTGGGTCTCAGCCTTAGGAGAGAGAGAAAGGGAGCTGTTCCCCTAGTCAGTGACTGAGTTAGAGAGGACATACAGTCTGGCTGTAGCCAACAAAAGGGCTGGGAGCCAAAGGAGAACCCTGGGGTGTTGGCAAAGGCTGCTTTGCTGATTTGGGGAATGGAGATGGGGATGGGAGAGGAGGAAGAGGAGGAGGAGGAGGAGGAGGAGGAGGAGGAGGAGGAGGAGGAGGAAACAAAAACAAATCCATCCTTTCTACCTTAGCAGCTCATGGTATCTGAATGGTTTGACTGGGGCAGCCACTCTGCCACCACAAGGAGAAGTCGCCTAAAGATTCCTGTGCAGAGGGTGGCCAGAGAGCATCAAGACGCCACGGGGCTCCAAGATGCTTGCAGGAACACTGAACCAGCCAGCCGCCCTGGGCAGCTTGTGTCAGGCAGCATATGGACCTCTCAGTTCTTTCTTCTCTCAGCTGGAAGCCGCCCACTGCATGTCTCAGGGGAGGGCTAGAGTCGCAAGGACCCGTTTGCTGCACATGGTTTTCAGAGCCATGACTTTTCCCCAGTGCTGCACAAGACAAGTTCATCACCCCGGGGCACAGAAGGAAACCTTTTCCCTAAATAACTCTCAGGTCTGGTTTAAAAGAGCCTAACATTCATGCGGCCAGAAAGCGATGTTCCTTTTTACACACTCAGACATGAACAGCCCCACCTAGCTTCAGTAGAGGCAGGGAAAGTTCAAAGTGCTGAACTGATGCTGATGATGAATAGTACCCAAGGCTGAGAGAGAGCTTGTGTGTGGCTGAGACCTGATGGCTTACAAACTAGAGGAGTGGGATCCCAATCCCTACCCACACCCGTGTGTGTGTGTGTGTGTGTGTGTGTGTGTGTGTGTTGTGTGTGTGTGTGTGTGCGCACACGTGCATGTGTGCTGGTGCAATACAATAGTGTAAGTAGCATAAGAATGAACAATATAAACTTAATATTTTATTTTTAACTTTATACTTACTACATTTTTTGAACTTTCTACAGACAAATATATATAT
>JADRCD010072746.1:0-11952 GCA_019843815.1 Montemys delectorum | reverse complement strand
GGGGAGGTGATAGGGAGCTCTAACAAAAACAGCAGCAGTAGAGGATAAAGAAATCTCCAGTTATCCTCTTTCACATCTTTTCCTTATCCTGAAAAGAAGAAACCTGTTTGGTTTGTATATTTTTGCTATTACCTCCCGCGGATTGGAATTTTTCTGGATGGGTCTGGGCTTCTGGATTAGCCAGGACACGGACAGAACGTGCACAAAATCTCCCTATTACCCAGGGAACAGCCTTCCTCCCTCCCCTCCGCTAATCACCAATAGCCGCGCTGTGCGTCTGCGCATGTGCGAACCCAGCGCCTGGGCCTGGATTGCGCCTGCGCAGACAAACGGTACGTCGGGTTGTCCGGACCGGGTGGAAGCCTGGTCTCCATTTTTCTTCCGGCCGCTTTAGGGCCCGGTTGGCCGTGTGGAGGCCGCTGCGTGGACGAGCGTCCCAGTCTGCGTTTGTGTGGTGTGTGGTCCTTGCCCAGTGCGAAGCACCCCTCAGGATGGCGGGCAGGGGGGAAGGCAGGGGGTGAGAGCCGAAGCACGGGCATGCCCGCCGGGCGGGGGCCGAGCGCGGCTTGTGCGGCTAGGGCGGCGCTCGCTGACCCCGACTTTCTCCTGTCAGCCTCTGTGTGGCGGTGGGTGAACTTCCAGGGGTGTTGACCGCGAAAATCTCGGAGCGTCGCCTAGGTATTTCTTTCCTTTGCCATGTCCGCGTTGGTAGCGGCGCGGGAAAGCCCCGCAGGCCGGTTTTGTCGGGCTGGAGGTGCGCAGAGCGGTTCGGTGAGGTTGGGAGCCAGTCCCCTCGGGCGAGCTGGGCGAGCTGGGCGAGCTGGGGTGGTGCGTTTGCCCTCGGGAGCGCGGAACGCAAAGGAGCGCAGGTCGGGAGGTCCTGGTCACTTTGAAAGTCGACCTGCGCACAGTCTGGGGACAGTACCGGATCCGACCTAGGAAGTCGGCCTGGAGCCAAAGGAAGGAAGGAAGGAAGCTCTGATCCTTGGGAGCGTGGGAAAAGTGGAATCGCTGTCTTCGGAGGATTTCCCCACTGATGATGATGGATGACGTGGGAAGTGTGTGTCCTGTGGAATCGTCTTCACTTAACAGTTCCTGACCCGGAACTATGGCCCTGTGTGGTCATGAAGGTTTTTTAATTTTAAATATCTACATCATAAAAGGCAGATTTTATCAGAGGATATTTGTGGACGGAGGTAGATTTTCTGCAAGGAAAATTCTTATTTAGGATTTTAATGGTTCTTAATACTGGGCAGTAAGACAACGTTGGAGGCACAAAGTAAAACTTTTGTCTCTCTTGCCAGGTCTGGAAAATGACTATGTTAGTTAAAGTCAAGTGGAACTGGAATTATAGCTCCTAAGTTCAGTCTACTGTTTTCCTTTGCATGGTGACTAAAAGATGCACACGTAAGATCATTTATTTGAGGTGATTTAAATAGAAGGCTGGCTTGGTAAAATTAGCAAAGTTGTTTAAATTATGTTTAACATTAAATGAAATTTCAAGGACTCCCCATCCTTTTCATTGCAGTTCATAGAGGCCTGACAGCAACAGCATCACTGAACAACAGGGTTATTGTGTTGTTCAATATTTGTGCAATGGCCTCCAAAACTAGAACAGGATAATTTGTGTTTTGTCTTTAGTGCAGGCTAATGTGACAGTAGACTTTGTGGAGATTGTAAGGAAACAGTGTGTACTTTGAGTCTCTGACATGCTGTCTTAGCTGTTACTGATTGTGGGTAAATGATACCTTACCCTACTATGGCAAGGGCAAAGAAGTTTACACATTAGCTTTTATTTGGCAAATTAGAGCAAACTTATGGTCTGTTGGATTGGAATTGAATAGTTTGGTGCCTGTGAAACTGCTTAATGAAGATGATTTTAGTTAAGACAAATAGAAAAAATGATTTTTAAGTAAGGATGTGTTGTGAGAAGCACTTTAAACTTGTTATGTATTTTTTTTTCCTTGAATGTCTCAGAATTTATGTATTTGTAGCTGAATTCTTGTCCTCAGGGTATGTAGCTCCTTTGGATTTGAAACAGTTTAAAGACAGACAAGTTGAAAAGCAGCCAAGTCAGTTTTCATAGGAGTCTTAGATTTTGGATGTGGACAAGTTTCAAGTAGCCGTTTATAGTTTTTGTTGAAGATTGTGAATATTGACTTGTTGAAATCAAGCTTACAGGGTTTTTTTTCTGTTTCTGTTTTTTGTTTGTTTTGTATTTTGTACTGCAAAGATTTTAATAGCAAATCTCAATAATTTTAAAATGTAGTGTGTACCATTATTTTTACTGATTAACTTTTAGTTTAAGCATTTAATCTATAGACCCACCCAACCCTTTTTTTTTTTTTTTTTTTAAGAAAACCTTCCCATCTTGAAGGTAGTGGCACTTAACTTTAAGGGAACTCAAATTTATATGTGCACATTAATATTAATTATAATCATTAATTTGGCACCTTTTAAAAGTTATTGAGTAAGTAACATTTGGTTGTCTGTGAAAGTGCTTCAAGTAACTTTTCTAAAACATTATTAAGTTGAGGGTTTTCTTTAAATAATAGCTATTAGCAATCTCGATATTCTAAACTAAGTTTTTCCTAACATAAGTCTGCAGGATAGGTTTTTTTTAAAGTGTCTGTTGTCATAATTAAATTCAGAGTTGATACAGTGTGTGTGTTTCTGTATACTTGAGATAAATTTTAGTAGTCTACTGACTTGTAAGCATATGAAATGAGTGGCATTGATTTTTTTTAAGTTTTACTTTAGGGGTGGTATAGTATTTTTCTTAATTATATCATAATGCCATTTCTGTATTTGTGATATGCAGAAGGAAAAATTGTATCTAAATCATAGCCATTGGTTTGGATTTATTGCATAATAATTGATATTTTCCAGCTTTGGTATTTTTATTCACTGTATCATTTTGAATTGTTGCTTTGTTTGATTTAGTATTATGTTCTGGAAGGGTGCAGAATAGCATGTGAGTTGGATATAAGTATGAACTACATGTTTGGATCACCGTTAGGTGAAGTTATATAAGGCCTTTAAAAATACTTGGTGTGGTTCTAGGCCAGCCTGGTCTACAGAGTGAGTTCTAGGATAGCCAAGGCTGTACAGAGAAACTTAGTCTCGAAAAAACAAAACAAAAGAAGAAAAACCTTGGTCTTCAGTCCAGAGAGATGGCTTAGCAGTTAGAGTCGTCATTTTAATTCCCAGCAACCACATGGTAGCTCACAACCATGTATGATGGGATCGGATGCCCTCTTCTCGTGTGTCTGAAGACAGCTAGAGTGTACTCATCATATGTATAAAAATAAATAAATAAAATCAAAAAATCAAAGATAAAAGAATACTTGGTCTTCAAACCAATGTTTTCCTTAACTAGATTTTAAGTATGTATAAAACTTGAGTATGTCAGCATGTGATAAGCTAGGACTTTATTTAATGATAGAATTCAATGGGCTTTGATTTGTTTATATATTCATGTACAGACCGCTACACTCAAAATATCGAGTACTTCCTTCATATTATTTTAATTTAATTCTAACCAAGTCATATAACTTTCAGCATATTTTTTATTTATTGTACCTTCCAGTTGTCTTTTCTGGTGTTATACATCCCTTAACAAAAGTATAATTTTCCTTTGGGACAAAAAAGACCGTTATTAGTGGCTGTAATTATGATGCCATATATTGCTTTCTTTTAATAGGTAATTCTGAAATGGACATCAGGTATTGAGATTGATTGCAGATTTTAAAGATTAATTATATTTCATTTTCTTTCCACAGTTAAGTTGCTTTTACAGAATAAACAGGGCTCCAAGAAATAAAAGGCAAAGGTAAGACATCAGAGTGTAAGGCTTTGCACAGAAGTGTGACAAAATCAGATAGATTAGTGCATCCTTACACTCATCGTTCCGTTGTTGCATGGTGACCAGGTGCTAAAGCATTAGGCAGCTGAGTATCAGGGGCAGAAATTGTATTCCATAGTTGGCTTTTCTGAATATGTAAACTCTACTGTGGTTAGTAACAGCAGACTGAGTAGGAGGCAGTCCTTCTAAAGAGTCTGAAAGTAGTTTTGTCTTGTTGTGAAGCAGGATTTGGCAGACTTACAAAGGCAGATTTGATATTCTTGATGATCCCATTGAATAGGGTAGGTGATGTGAAAATGGTTAAGGCGGATGGTTTACTTGTATGTTTACATAGGAGAACATGTATTTGTTTTAAGAATCAGATAAGATCAGGTTTTTCTGTGGAGTAGTATTTTGTTTTCCATTTATGAATGCTGTAGAAGGCAGGAAGTAGGTAATTAAGGTAGTTTGTGCCAAGGTACTGCAAAAATAAGACTTGCTATTATGTGTACCTTTTTGTCTGCAGGTCATTATTGCTGTGGTTTGAGCTCAGCATGGCTGTAGTCATCCGTTTACTGGGGCTTCCCTTTATTGCGGGTCCTGTGGATATCCGTCACTTCTTCAAGGGATTGACTATTCCTGATGGAGGAGTGCATATAATTGGAGGGAAAGTTGGGGAGGCTTTTATAATTTTTGCAACAGATGAAGATGCAAGACGTGCCATAAGTCGCTCAGGAGGGTTTATCAAGGATTCATCTGTAGAGCTTTTCCTTAGTAGCAAGGTAGAAATGCAGAAGACCATAGAAATGAAACGAACTGCTCCTGTAGGAAGAGGGCGACCAGGATCTGGGGCATCAGGGGTTGGCAGCGTGTATCATTTCTTTGATGCCCTGAAGGAAGAGGAAAGTTATTCTGGATATGGCTCTTCGGTTAATCAAGATGCTGGGTTTCATACAAATGGTGCAAGACCTGACTTAAGGCCAAGAAAGACCAGGCCATTGAAGGCTGAGAATCCTTACTTGTTTCTCCGAGGTTTGCCTTACTTAGTAAATGAAGATGATGTCCGTGTCTTTTTCTCTGGTTTGTGTGTAGATGGAGTAATTCTCTTAAAACACCATGATGGCCGAAATAATGGTGATGCTGTAGTAAAATTTGCTTCATGTGTTGATGCTTCAGGAGGTCTTAAATGCCATAGAAGTTTCATGGGTTCAAGATTTATAGAAGTCATGCAGGGTTCAGAACAACAGTGGATTGAATTTGGTGGTACTGCAACCAAGGGTGGTGACACTCCTCGTATGAGATCTGAAGAACATTCTCCTTCAAGAAGGATTAATGGCAGGCATTCTCGGAAACGGTCTCGTTCAAAATCTCCTAGAACACGTTCTCGCTCTCCTCTTGGATTTTATGTTCACTTGAAAAATCTGTCCTTAAATACCAACAAAAGAGATTTAAGGAATCTCTTTAGAGATACTGACCTGAGTAATGATCAGATTAAGTTTTTGTATAAAGATGAACGAAGAACACGCTATGCCTTTGTGATGTTCAAGAATCAAAAAGACTATAGTACTGCCCTGGGTTTGCATAAGACTGTTTTACAGTACCGTCCAGTTCTTATTGATCCAGTTTCTAGAAAGGAAATGCTGAAAATCATTGAATGCTATGAAAAGAGGAGACCAGAGTCTTTGGAGAGAGAAAGGCCCGGGCGTGTTTCACAAAAGTACTCTCAAGAAGGATTCTCCGGCTCTGGTCAGAAGCTGTGCATATATATAAGAAATTTACCATTTGATGTTACAAAAGGTGAAGTGCAGAAGTTCTTTGCAGACTTTGCTCTTGTTGAGGATGACATTTATCTGCTTTGTGATGCCAAGGGAGTTGGTTTGGGAGAAGCACTGGTGAGATTTAAGTCAGAAGAACAGGCCATGAAAGCTGAACGTCTGAACCGACGAAGATTCTTGGGGATAGAGGTGTTGTTAAGACTTATATCTGAGGAACAAATGCAGGAGTTTGGTGTAAATTTTTCCTGGATGTCTCATGAAAAGACACAAGCCTGTTCGCGGTCACACGACGGAGATGACTGTTCCTGTTTGTTTGACTTAGAAGATCCAGCAGCCTGTTCATTTGGCCATTCTGAAAGCGTTCGTTATCATCCAAAGGACTTAAGAAAAATGGGTCATTTCAAGCATCCCCAAGGGTATTTCCACCAGTCTGGCAGGCACTCTCCTGAGGACTTCAGGCGCTCCCCAGAAGAATATAGACACCCCCGGGAGGAACATGCCAGGCGCTCTAGGGAGGAAGACTGGAGACGGCCTCTGGAGGGTTGGAAGTGGCCACAGGAAGATGATTTTAGGCAGTCTCATGAGAAAGATTGTAGGCAGGTACCAGAGAAGGAGTTCAGGTGCCCTTGGGAAGAAGACTTCAGACGACCATCTCAGGAGCACTTCAGGAGATCGTATCAGGAGCACATTAGACGGCCACCCCAAGAACATTTCAGACATTCCCGAGAGGAAGAGTTAAGGCGTGTGGCCGATGAAGACTTTAGGTACTCTTCTGATGCGGACTTCAGGACCTCCCCAGAAGATTTGAGATGTCCCACTCATGAGGACTTGAGGCAGGTGTCTGTGGAAGACCTCAGGGAAGTTCCAGAGAAGGACCTTCGACTTCCTCATGATTTCAGATCTCCTGGAGAGGATTTTCAGACTTCAGCTGATTTCAGAGGTCACCGTCCTTTTGTGAGCTTTGGTCACCTAGAAGGTGGCCAATTTGATTTTGAAAAGTATAAAGTGGAAAGTTTTCCAGAGGGAAAAGTTACCTCCGATCTAAATTTAAGTTGTGGTTCAGGTAGAATAATTCCTGTTAAAATCTCAAATCTTCCATTCAAAGCTAATGCTAATGAAATTTTAGACTTTTTCCATGGATATAAAGTTCTACCCGATTCGGTCTCTTTACAGTATAATGAGCAAGGATTACCTGTAGGAGAAGCTATTGTTGCTATGACAAATTATAATGAAGCTGTAGCCGCTGTTAAAGAACTAAGTGGTAGACCAGTTGGTCCTCGGAAGGTTAAGCTCAGTTTGCTTTAGAGTAGACAGTTTTCCTCCACAGTATTGATGTAGTGAACGTAAAGTTTTGAAAGAGATTAAAATTTTTAATTTTAACTTGTGAATAAAAAATGTGTTATGTAAATCTGGTTTCTTTTTGCTTACAAGTGGACATTTTTTTCTCCCTAATTAAAATTACATATATTCAGTTTTTGACAGGTGGGAGAGAACAGATTTCCTGAGTCCATTGTTCTCATTGATGGTATGGATAAATTTATCTTTGATTTTGTTTTTAAGGTCTTTTACTCAGACTGTAGAAGGAAATGAAGGCTGACTGGTTGATCAGGTTTTGCACTTTCATTGTTACTTGTATATAGGACTGTTTGTGGCGACATTGTATAAACTATAAACTCTAACTGATCCAGGAATTGAACTTACTGTGAAATGAAATTTTCTTGTGTGATGCCTTAGGAAAATCTCAAAATTTGTGTTCACAGCTTTGAAAAGTTTTATAAAAATAAAATTGCAATTAAAAATACTTATTAACTTGTACTTGTGTAATAAGAACAAAGACAGAAGAATTGCTACTGGGTAGTATCCACTTCTCAACAGCTATATTAAAGTATGTGCTGAGCAGGCGAAATAATCTGTACTAATAATGAACAGGGCAATGATTTCTTCAACATTATCTTACCCTATGCACTGGGTTCGAGGTGTTATCCTAATTGGATTGGTAAGACTAACACACAATGTTCAGAAGACAGTAAAATAATCTGTTTACGGTAAAAGTGGTACTCTCAGGCTGGGGAAGAATATGACAAACAGTTTTTCTAGGGATTACTTAGTGGTAGTGTATTCAATAGTTGCTCATACACCCATAAATACAGATTCTGAGTGAATTTTGACCATTTCAATACTCATTTTTTTGCTTATACGCAATTAAATTTTTTCTTGACCACAATAGTAGAACTAGTTGACAGTGGATACTTATATTAGCCAATAAGCACTTTATATATATGATCTCAATGTTTATTATATCTCTATTTCATAAATGAGAAATGAAGTTTAGAGAAGTCAAGCAAGGTGCCTGCAGTCAGACTATGTTAGGGAACCAATTTCAACATCAGCAGATCCCTGATTATATCCTGTCCATAAATTTTTTTGCTGTGTCACTTTCTTACGCTATTTTTAAATTTAGTTCAGGAGTAAATAAAATTTTCTTCTATTCGCTTTTAAACTTGCATTTAAAGAATGATAAAAGGTATAGTACTTAAATGTTGTTAGCTAAACTGAGTAAATGACTTAAGATTTTATATTGGTTTCCATATCAAAACTCTTTGTTTTCATTTTATGACTTTTATACTTTATATGAAACAGTTTTACAAAGTTCCTTCCTCCAGATATTTCCCACACTGAGTATTATGAACAAAGTTTGTTTTTTTATATGGATGTAATTTAGTTATTGCAGAAGTGTAGAATACTTTCAGTATCCTTTTATTGACTTAAAGAAATCTGAGAAGCCTT
Source organism: Montemys delectorum (assembly GCA_019843815.1). NCBI lineage: Eukaryota > Metazoa > Chordata > Mammalia > Rodentia > Muridae > Montemys > Montemys delectorum. The sequence goes on along the minus strand of JADRCD010072746.1, from coordinate 3,546 downwards.
TAAAAGTTTCTGATTTTACTAGTAAATATCCTACTTAGAGTAAATGAGAAAACTGTTGAAAAAATAAAAGACATAGTCTTCATACTACTAGGATTTAAAGGTAGAATGAAACATTTGGAATGCTTAATCCAAGCACCATGTGACAACTAAGATAAAGCTTAAAGTGAAAGATTATTGAACATGTAATTGCTTCCAAAATGGGCTGGGGCGGGATGGTAGTGGTGGATAGAGAACAGCTCGTAAACACAAGCACTGTGTCTTGATTTTTGATTTTATATGTGTGATTGATTTACATGTATGTATGTGAATCATGTGTCTGTGGAACTAAGAGTCATTAGGTTCTCTGAAACTAGGACTACAGACAGATGTGAGCCTCCTTGGGCATGCTGAGAAGTGAACCCTACATCAGCAGCTTGTGCTTCCAGCTGCTGAACCATCTCTCCAGTTCTAGGCCTTGATTTGAAATAAGTACTGTGGCTTACTATACATGTATTGGTGTATTTGTATGGAGGCTAGAATTTGATGGTGGTATCTTGCTCTAATACTTTTTACTTTTTTGAGGCAAGGTCTCTCACTGAAACTGGAGTTCACCAATTTGTAGGAGGGACTGGCCAGCAAATCTCCAAGATCTTCCTGTATTTGCTTCCTCAAAGCTTTCAGGTTCTTATGTGCAGTAAACTCTTTACTGACAGAGGCATCTCTGTCAGCGTCAGACTTATTATTTTGTAAACTTCATTATAAACATTTATTGTAGAAAACTTGTCTCCTAAATAGTAGAATGGGAACTATTATTGCACATCTCTAATACTGCCTTGAGTAACATGTTGGTTTACTTCAATTGGCCATCATAGTAGGTAATATTTATACCCTGGAACTTAGTAAATGGAGCAAGTCAGAGTGCTCTCCTTGTTTGTCAACTCTTGGGAACTGACCACATCCGTTTCAGACACATGAGAGAATAGTCCTAAAGCTTCCTGCTTTTGTTACCCAGCTTCAATAATTTCATGACCAGTTTTCTCTCTATGGATAGTAGGTATGCTCGGAGTGTATTCCTCTTAACAAGTCACTCAATGTAAGTTTGCATTGAAGTCATACCTTTTTTTCTGTTCAGAATGTACATCAAAAATAGTAAAACATAGAAATAGAAAACTTAATCCTGTATGATATATGAAACCATCCTAGAAGTGTTTATTCATCAAGCAGCTGAGAATATTGTTAAAAAGCAGTGACTTTTGATCCTTATTACCTATTAAGCAGTGACCTTGTCGCTTTTATTTTTACGTTATACATTAGCTGCTGATGTTCATAACAATCTTCTGATAACCCTAATTTTTTTTTTTAATTGTGGTTTTTTTGAGACAGGGTTTTTCTGTATAGCCCTGACTGTCCTGGAACTCTCACTAGATCAGGCTGGCCTCGAACTCAGAAATCCGCCTGCCTCAAAATGCATTTTAGACTATTGCTAACCGTTTTCACATTTTTAATGTAGTTACATGGATACAGGTTGTGTTAGTAGTCATATAGTGGCTTTATTTTTGCCTTGTGTCCCTCAAAATGTGATATTTAATATTCCTTTTTTTTTTTATAAACATGTTTGTATAAGGAATCTTAATGTTTACCTTCTTTTGACAGTCTCAGGTACACATTGTTGGTCCTGAACTCATTGATGCCAAGGATGACACTGATCCTCTTGTTTCTTCTGCCTTCCATGTAGTGGGAGAACAGGCTTGTATCACCATACTTGTCCTTAGAACATTTTCTGAAGAACAGCGACTGCCCAGAATAGTTTGCTTTCTCAGACAGTAACTTGATAGATGAGTCAGTTGATGCTTGAGAGAAGTTACTGTTTGTTGAGCAGCATCAGAAATACCATACCTGTTTCCTCCTAACATCCAATTTTAATACTGACCAAGAATATATAAAATTTCACTAACAACCTCACTTAATACCTGCCAAGGGGCTTTAAAGCATTCTGAGCATTTCATCTTAGAAAGTACCAAAGTAATTTTAAAAGTATTCTCAGGAAGCAATACTTTGTTGAAAACAAACTTTTCTGTTTTGATCATTGCTTTGAGATTCAGAAAAGCATGGTTCTTTACCAAAAGAAAATGGTAAGATACAACAAAAATTTTGTAGCTTTAGGAATAAAGTATATACATGTTGACAGTGGGGACTTGATAAGACAGTAGAGTGTGTTTAATGCTGTATGGCATTCTAAGATGAGGCAACATTTCTAACAAATTGCTTGCCTTCCAATTATTAATAATGTATACACATAGAATGTGCAGAGCTGTAGAGTGAGAGCTGTTTTGTTTTAAAACAAGAAAGGTTGCATGTGGCCTTTTAAAATTAGAATGTAATCATTTGTATATTCACTTATAAACCCTTATGAGTTATCAGTATCTCATACCTTTACTGCTGTGCTAACGTTTAGTTGGAAACACTAACTTTTCATCCCAAATGATGCAACATAAGGTAAAGTAAAAGAAGCGATGTTTTTACTTAGGGCATAGGGCTAGGGTCATTAACTGACCGCTTCTGCTAATCAGAACCTGGGGCTTTATCCTAGAGAAAGTGTAAGGGATTATCAAATCTTCTGTTACTTGCTTACTTTTTACATCTTTAATATATATGTGTGTGTCACACACATATTTATAGTGCATTAAATCTGAAATGCTTAGAAGTACACAGTCTTTTTTAATAGAACATATACAGAAAAATTATACACTACCATATATAGAATGATGACAGAAAGACTGTAATTCAGAAAAAACCTTTTTTAATCAGCATAACTTCTTTTAATTCTTCTCCCTCCTGTTTCATAGTAGTATTTCATTTTACAGTTTAACCTGTCAAGTGAGTATAAAGTGATGCTACATTTCAAGTCAGTTGACATGAAAACTGAAATGTGAATTCTTTTTTTAAATTAGTTTTCATCTTCTGTAACATCTAGTTCTTCATCATCTTCATCTTCTACTTGTTGATCCTTCCTTGTTCTACAGGTGGATATCTGTAGAAAAATAACACATGAAAAAATAAAAATATTTTTACATGTTTGGCATCTTTTTACCTGTTTTTATGAGAAAGAGAACATACAACAGTATTTCAGAAAATGAACAAGTTCCCTGTGATTTTTGTAAGGTTGAAGTCTATTTCTATTATTCCAGTAGTATGCTTCAGTAACATAAAATACTACTACTGTGCATTGTGAATTAAGTGGTAAGTTATAGTAAGTTAAAATTAAACAACCTTGCAGTATTTGCATGCTAATCATCAAAGTGGATGGTGAACCAAGTAAGTCTATTAGACAGATAACAATGTTGATAATAGAAATAATCTGTTATGGATTGAAAATATACTACCAGCTATACATCTTACGTTTCCCTTGGATATCTTATAACTTCTCTGAGGGTGATTTACATTGCCCAGGATACACTGGGCTATGTTTGAACAACAGAAGTGGTCGGGTTGTGGATGTGTGTTGCTACCTAATCCCCAGGAACTTGACCTCAAGTTAGTAGGGGTAATATTAAAACTATCATAGCA
>JADRCD010072712.1:5143-18755 GCA_019843815.1 Montemys delectorum | reverse complement strand
GGGGGGGAGGCTCTGAAGATGGCACAGTCAATGAAGTGCTTACTGGCCAAGCATGATTACTTGTGCTTGATTCCCAGGATCCACAGAAAGAGTTGGAAGGGATAGTGCATGCAGATAACTCCAACACTGGAGAAGCAGAGACAGGAGAGTCTCTGGGCTTGCTTGGCAACCAATCAGTGAGCTCCAGGCTCAGCAAGAAACCCAGTCTTACAAAAACAAGGTGGAGAGTGATTGAGGAAGACACTTGACATTGACATATGACCTCCATGCATATGCACACACACACACACACACACACACACACACACACACACGTATGCATGCACACAAGAAAAAGGAGAGAAGAAAAAGCCACTGAACAAAGCATCCTGTATTCCCATCATGCACTGGGCTCCACAGATAGGTACTGAGGGGCAAGGCACTTGCATAGGGTGGATACTGAAGTGTAAGAACAAAAAGCGGTCCTGAGAGACCTTCTAACTTGTATATGACACATGGTAGGTGAGATTACAACGGGCCTTTCCCAAAATCCTAGAGTCCAGGCTTTCCCTTCATGCTTTGGAGCTTCCTTGCAAGAGCTGTAGAGACAAATGCTCACAGGGATGTAGCTTTCCTGGGCTGGTGTGATTAGAGAGCCCCAGCCAGCAGATAAATCCTGTGGTTGAGGTGAGCACAGCTCTATGGAGTAATAACAGAGTCACTGGTGCGAAGCAGGTTCAGTGGCCCTAAGGAGACACCCAAGACTCAACTTCATAACCTTGAACTATTTTACTCAGTCACAAGAGAGAGAGAAATGGGGTCAGAACTACTCTACTTACCAAGAACCTACAATTTCATACGCAGTGAACCAGGAACATTACAGGATTTAAGTTTTGCCAGCATCCTGCCCTGTGCTTTAGCCCAGCACCTCCCATGTGTCCCTCCTCTCTCCTCTCCACACCCATGTTTCAACAAGCTGCAGCTCCTCCCACTAAATTAATATTTTATTTAGTTCACAGCCATGGGTGTTTCCTCTAAAAGAAGCAATCTTGCTCAACCTTTTCATAACTGTCACACCCTTAACTATCATAGGGGGCTGTCATAACCATACAAAGGGAATTGATCGGCCTTAGTGATGGACACACATGCAGATGCTGTCTGGGGGTACCCATGGGCTGAGGGCATGTAGCTTACGCCTGCCTCCTCATGATTAGAGCTCAATAAAGGATTGCCTCATTGAAAATTTAGGAATAAAATGGGTCCATGTCATGTCTGCAGAATTATAGAAAAATCACTCTTCCTCAAGATAGAATAAACCTCAATATTTGTATATCTGTTGTTGAGTTGTGTGTGTTGTAGAGTATGGGGGATGTCTCCCCACATCTACAACAGGTCAAATAACTTTTCAGAAAGCCCCTTCCTCCTCCTTTTTCTAAAAGAGAAAAGGAAAAGGAAACTTAAGACCTACAACAGCATCCTCATTTGTAGCCTAGGTTGCCTCTCTTCCTTTCATGACTGGCAATGCCTCTCAGTCTATCTGTTCCCTACCCCTAACCCCATAGTTATTGCACCAAGGTAATAGATGTTTTCAGGTTTGAGCTTCCCCCTCTCCAGGTTCCCCCTTCAGCTAGTCTCCATGACAACTCATCCAGGAGAAGATATTCTTACATCATTGCCAGACCAGCATCTCCATCTCTGACTTTGCTTTCTCCATCCAATAACTTCCCTTTTCTTTCAAACTTCTATCTCTTCCTGTTGGTTTGCTCCTGTTGATGTGTGGTCAAATGGCTCCAACTCTAAGAAAACAAAACAAAACAGAAACTATCCCTTAACTTGACCTCTCTCATAATTGGATAACCTGACCTGCACCCCCCCCCATACTCTATAACACACACAACTCAACAACAGATATATAAATATTGAGGTTTGTTCTATCTTGAGGGAGGCATGACTCTTCTATAATTCCACAGTTTCTCTATTGCTGACAATACAATGAAATCTGCTTTGTTTAGAATCTACATAGCTACTCCTTTCTACACACCCCCTCTCATTTGTTCTTTGAGACAGGGTCTTACCATGCAGTTCAGGCTGGGCTGGAATCTTGACAATGGTCCTGATTCTAAGTTTACTGTTCAATAATTCCAACAATTCTTTCTGAGACTGGCTTGGTTGTGTCTTGTCTTGTCTCTTAACATGTTTTCTGGCCTTTCATTAAAGGTAGACATGATATAGCTAGACTAATATATTGGGTGATAGAAATCGAGGTAGGTCTTTTGCACTAGTTTTTTGGGCTCTTTGTTTGTTTGTTTTATTTTGTTTTGTCAATCCTATGAGGGATTTAATTGCATTTACTTTTGTTAAAAGTTTCCAGATGTTTCACTCAGCATGATTTAGTTGGGATTCTTTTTTTTTTTAATTTTAAAATTTCATCTATCTATCATCTATCTATCTATCTATCTATCTATCTATCTATCATCTATCTATTGTTTATGTATATGAGTGTTTTGTCTGTGTATAGTGCATTATATATATGCGGTATCCTTGGAGGTGAGAGGAGGGCAAGAGATCTCTTGGAATTGGAGTTACAGATGGTTGCGAGATACCATGTGGGTGCTGAGAACCCAAACTGGGTCCTCTGCAAGAGCAGCCATTGTTAACTGCTGAGCCCTCTCTCCAGGTCCGCTCCTCTCTGTTACACAATGGCCCTTAGTTTATCCACTCATTCAGCAACTAAAGGGCATTTGAGGACTAAGAGATGGATCGGTTGATAGGGTGCTATCTTGCAAGCAGGATTACCTGAGCTCAATCCCCAGAACCTGCTTAGAAAGGCTAGGCACGGCCCTGTGTGCATGTAATCATGACACTGGGGAGGTAAAGATAAGTGGATTCCCTGGGTCTCGGTGGTTAGACAGCCTAGCCCTTTGGGGATACTTCAGGCTAGTAAGGGATGCTGTCTCAAAAAAAAATGGTGGGTGGATAGAGCCTAGGCAACAGCACTTAAGGTAGTCTTCTGGCCTCCATGTCAATTCATAATTATTTCAGCTCTTCGACTCTGGGATGACACTTGGACTTTTCAACTCTTCTTCTCTTTAGATTTTTAAATTAAAATGTAATTCACATGTTTTCCCCCTTCCCTTCCTTGCTTCAACCCCCCATTGCTCTTTTTCAAATTCATTCACTATTCCTTTAATTGTTGTTGCATATACACTGTCTTAGTTACTGTCTTATTGTTATTGTGAACAGACACCATGACAGAGGCAACTCTGAAGAAAGAAAAGCATTTAGTTGAGGCTTGCTGACATTTTCAGAGGTGTAGTCCATTCTCTTCATGACAGGAAACATGATGGCATGTGCGGTGCTGGAGGAGCAGCAGCAGCTAAGACCTACATCTGTGGGACAGGCAGAGAGGGAGAGAGAGAGAATGAGAGAGAGAGAGAGAGAATGAGAGAGAGAGAGAGAGAGAGAGAGAGAGAGAGAGAGAGAGAGATTGAGAGAGAGGCACAGGCACAAGCACAAGCACAGACACAGAGAGACAGAAGGACAGAGACAGTATGGGCCTGCTGCCTGTCATAGGCTTTTGAAACCTTGAAGTCCACTAGTGACACACTTCTAACAAAACTGCACCTCCTAATCCTTCTAAGTCTTTCAAAGTGTTACACTCCTTGGTGGTTAAATGTATGAGTGGGGACCATTCTTATTCAAACTAACACACACATACATACAATTGTATACATATATTATGTATTATACATGTTCTCTAAGTACATAAATGTAGCATGCTTGTCCCTGTATTGTTATTTGTTTATATATGACATCAAGGTTGAATACTTGGTATTGGATAACCAACTTGGTGCTCTTTCCTGGGAAAGACTCGTTCTCCCACTCCAGCGTTCTTGTTAGTTGCCTGTGGTTCTTTTTCTAGGGTTGAGGCCCCCAGTGTCTCCCCTCTGTGTCAGCATGGCTGTTGGTGGTTTCCTTGTTGGGCATCTATGTGGACTAGACTTTATGTTATAACTTCTCTGGCATTTCTAGAGTTGAAATCTCACAGAAAGCTTTCACTTCCTCTGTCTTTTACAATCTTTCGCCCCCTTTGCACCATGACATCCAAACCTTAGGTTGTTGTCCTGAAAATGTACAATTTGGGCCAGGCACCACACAGTTACCTTCCTTTGCACTTTGGCTGTCTATGCTTTTCTATAATGGTAACGATCTGCTGCAAGCAGAAATTTCTCGGTTGGTATGATCTATATTTACTTATGAGTATATGGATAAATACTTAGAATGTGGCTAGGAATTGTGCTAGTTTAGGAAAGTGGTAGTTGTAGACTTTCCTCCAAGGTTCATGACTTCACTGGCCCCAGGTAATTGCCTAGGTTTCTAATACCAGATGTGATTTCCCTTGAGTCCAATTAGAGGGTTGTTGGTTACCAGTGCCCACGTACATACACCACTACTGCCCCCTCAGGGATAGTCCTCCATGTGGCTGCTGTTTTAGGTCCCAGGCATTGTAGGTGGGAGCTTGCTTTGTGCCATCGGGTGCTATGAGAGCTAGTCTCCAGGGAGGAGGCTTTTGGGTCAGATCCTGCTTGGTTCCTCTGGGTCCTGTGTCTCAAGTACAAGGAGTTTTCAGCAATGGGGACTTACCTTCAACTTCTGGAAGACAGCCAAGAGAAAGAGCAACAGCCTATGATGTTTTGAGAGTCTCTTCGGCAATCCTGACTAACACTCAAAAGGGGCATCTCACGCCTGGTGTTGGGGGTTTTGTTACATGATTTCCCCCTTCCCTTCCTTGCTTCAACCCTTCTCATGAACTCCCCCATTGCTCTCTTTCAAATTCATTCACTATTCTTTAATTGTTGTTGCATATACACTGTCTTAGTTACTGTCTTATTATTGTGAACAGACACCATGACAGAGGTAACTTTTTTTTTTTAAATTCAAGTCAGCAATTCTAATATCAACTTTTCTCTTTTTATTAGACATTTTCTTTATTTACATTTCAAATGATATCCCCTTTCCTGTTTTCCCCTCTGAAAAAGAAAACCCTATCCCCTCCTCCCTCCCCCTGCTCACCAATCTATCATTTCCCGCTATCTGGCCCTGGCATTCCCCTACACTAGGGCATCGAATCTGCACAGGACTCAGGGCCTCTCCTCCCATTGATGACTGACTAGGCCATCCTTTGCTACATATGCAGCTGGAGCCATGAGTCCCTCCATGTGTACTCTTTGGTTGGTGGTTTAGTCCCTGGGAGGTCTGGGGGTACTAGTTAGTTCATATTGTTGTTCCTCCTATGGGGCTGCAAACCACTTCAGCTCCTTGGGTTCTTTCTCTAGCTCCCTTATTAGAGACCCTGTGCTCAGTTCAGGCAACTCTTAAGAAAGAAAAACATTTAGTTGGAGGCTTGCTGACATATTTCCCTTGGGGAAAATATTGTGAGCTCAAATGGAGGTTTTTCACTTGAACTATATATTTATAGGTATACACAGACCTATATGCATTTTAAGATAGGTAATTATAGGACTCTTTATGACATTTTTTTACCCTCCTTCTGTACTTATCTCCCTTATTCCAAATTAGAGTCCCCGCCTTTCTCATTTCCCCTCTAAGTCACTCACGCCCTGGTATCCCCTGATATTGACCCCCACCCCACCTGTGCCCCCTTTACTTCCTGGTTTCTGCAGTTGGTCCAGGCAAGAAGACACTCACATCTGAAGGTCTGAAGATAGGAAGCACAGATGACAAAGAACGCTCCATGTTTGCCTTTCTGGGTCTGGGTCACCTCCCTTGATAGGACCTTCCCTAGTCCTGCCCTCAGAGTCCCTGTCCTACTCCCTAGACACTTGCTCAGCACTGCTCATTGCTGGCCTCTTCACATAGCTGGAAAGTGAGAACAACCTAAATGTCCTTCAGTGGGTGGCCGGGTAATGAGAGTGTACACACACACTATGGAATACTATTCAGCGGTGAAGAAAAGTGAAATCATGAGCTTGGCAGGTAAACGGATGGCCTTTTCGATGGTTTAAACACTTGCTCCCCACCCCCCTTTTTTTTTTTTGTAACACTCTAGCAGCTGTGAAATGGTATATATATTTGTTAGCTTTAGTTGCTTGTCTCATCCATATGACAAGAGTAACTGAAAGAAGGAAGGATTCCTTTTGAACTGTGCTCCAGGGCATACAGTCTGGATCCCAGCAGGAGCTGAGGCAGCTGGTTGTACTGCATGTGTCCACAGTGAAGAAGTGGAGGGATAAATGCCCTTGCTCACTTCACTTCCTCTTTTGTACTCACTCTGGAACTTCATCCCAGGCAATGGCACAGCCCATATACAGAATGCCTTCACACCTTAATTAGCCTTTCTCCATGATCAAACGCCTCAGTATTCCCTTGGGATTTATTTCCGTGGTGATTTTAAATTCCATCAAGTTGACAACCCTCACACACGTCATGGCTTTAATTTACAATTCAGAAAATCCCACTGATCTTTGCCATGTGTATACCTCACATCTATGAAGACTTTTTTTTTTTTGTAATTTTCAAATCTTTTAAGTTCGTGATTTCTTTACATATTTTAGATATCAGCTCTTTATCAGATATGTGTTTACAAATTTTCTTCCAGTCTAGTTTTTATCTTCATAGTCTCATCACCATCTTTGAAAAAGCAAAGCCTTTTAAGTTTACTGAAGTAATTAAATTAATTATAATTAATTACTGAATTAATTATAATTTGTGAATTTTAAAACAGGTTGTTATCCAGGGCCTCTTTATAGGTGCTCTGACCAGGATGGGGAAACCCCTTCTTGTCCCTGGTTTTGTAAGAGCTGCCAATATGTGTTAAATCTTGCAGATTGTTTTCTGTATCCATGAGAATCAAAGTCTACTGTTTCATTTTTGTCTCCCCTGTGCTTGAGTGTATTGGCTGACTTTCAATTGTTGAACAGATCTTACATCCCAGGCTGACACGACTCTCACTGAGGCTGGACTGGTGATAATTGATTTCTTATACCCATTTTTTTTTTTTTGCCCTCAGCTTCCTGATATGATTTATTAAAAATTACCGATGAATAGATATGCATTCTGAGGATTTAAGGTAGATATGACTGGTTTGTATATAAAAGTTTAGGTTTATGATTCTTGCAAGATTCTTACAAGATTACTTTTAAAGAAAAATAATAAAATAATTGCTTTCTTTGTAATGGCAAATTTCTACCTGCCCGTAAGAGAAACTAGCTGAGCAAACTACCTTGCTGGCTCATACTTCGTTAATCTATAGCAACTTGTTTAGTTATGAATGTGCATGGGTTTTTGGGAATAATTTTTCTTTACCTTTACTACATAATGTTATTTCTTATAAAGGTATTGGGGAACACACTGGTTTTTTTCACAATCATTCACTAGAAAAAAACCTAAAATGTAATCACATTGTAATTGTATATTGCTTGAAAGATTTTTCTGGATATATGTGCTACAGAAGGAAATATAAATAAAGAATAAGGGCTGAAACGTTGTTCCTTCCATCATCAACTATGTGCATGTATGTCTGTATATATGTAAAGCTTGTCTGGGTGTGTTGTAGCTTGCTCCATCCAGCAACTATGTGTATGTGAATGAATGCATATGTGTGCAATGTTTGGAGCCTGCTTGCTGAAGCTTTGCTCTAAACATTTTATGTGTGAATGTGTATATCTGTTTGTAGTTCTACATGTATGTATATATTTGTATGTATGAAATTATTAGACTCTGCCTTTTGTTTCCTCCACTCAATCTATGTCATATGTGTATTTATGTGTGTGTATGTTTGTGTGCGTGAACTTTCTTTCCTTCTCTTTCTTGCCATCCCAAAGAGTTAAAAGAGTTCATAGTTTTTCTGCTGGCCACAGGGAGTGCCAGCCCCAATAAATTAAGCCTTGTTCACTTTGAGAGAAGCCCCTAAATAACTTCTCTAATTGCTACTTGCCATTGGCAGCAGCCGGTGTAGGTATCTGGATCAGCAGCAGCTCTAAGCACTGACCCCAGTGGCTACCTGTCTCCGTTTACCTACCACATGGATGCCAGAGCTGGCCATTGGCATTCTGGTTCCTCAATGGAGATATGAGGAGGTAAGTCCCCTATGTTTTGAGCAGACAGGATAAACAGTGTAAGTAATTGGAGTTGAGTTCGCCTAGGCTCCAGTCGACCAATAGCAGACCTCCTTCAACCAACAGCTGACCCCCAAGAGCCAAAAGCTGACCTTGTGAATCTCCTGCTACTGTGGGTGTGGGCTCCCGTCAGCTGGGAAGGCTGACCCCATAAAGTGCCTGCCACTGTAGGTGGTGGCCCCTGTCAGCTGGAAGGTTGACCTCGTAAAGTTCCTGCCACTGTGGGTGTGGGCTCCCGTTAGCTGGGAAGGCTGACCCCATGAACTGACTGCAGCTTTTGCCAGAGGGTTCTTCCTGTTAAGCATTGACCCCACCAAAATGGGACAATGTGAATCTAGGACAAAAGGTTTTTCTTCTGGGCAGTGGTGGTGCAAGCCTTTAATCCCAGCACTTTGGAGGCAGAGGCAGGTGGATTTCTGAGTTCGAGGCCAGCCTGGTCTACAGAGTGAGTTCCAGGACAGCCAGGGCTACACAGAGAAACCTTGTCTTGAAAAACCAAAAAAAAAAAAAAAAAAGGGGGGGGTCCTCTGGTGTTATTAAACACATATTTTTAAAAAAAGGAAAAGAAAAGAAAATTAAGGTTAGCAGTAGTCAGCTTATTGGTTTTCTTCAGCTTGGTCAGCTAATCCTTAGTTTCCTGGACTACGGCACTTTAGATATTAACACATGGGAAACAGCAGAGATAGGCATTAAGAAGTGATTCAAAGAGAATGGGCATGCCTCCATAGCACTTGCTGTTTGGAATACGCTCAAGCAGGCATTGGCAGGTGATAGAGAGCTGGTTCACTCAGGAGCCTTCTGCTTCCCCGCTTGGAGGGGCTTCTTTATTGATGTTTCATTCAGGACCTAAAAACAATGTTCCTCTCTTGATAGTGAAGCCTAAGAAAGATAGCTCAGGATGAGAGAGCAATGAATCAGAGGAGGAAAAAAATGACCTTGGAGAAGGAATCTAATTCAAAGACAGAAGCAACAACAAAATAAAGCAAACCTGAATGGCTCCCCTGGAACATCTGACCAGGCCATCTCCCAAGGCCTCCTGAGAAACCGTGAAGGGCCACTTAAGAGCTCTATGGGACTCACCACGGCTGTGCTGGGCTCTCAGGCTTGACAGAAGGGTGATTCATTAAGGTATTTTAATTATTTAAAAATTCTAAATGATTTTCAAAAACCTCTTTAAAATATCAATTGGATTTGCCCTTTCTTAAAAATAACTACAGCTGAATTAAAGCCATTGTTTGATATTCTCAGCCTGGATGCTGCCCCAGAGTCATTAAGAAAATTTACTTCTAAAGTTAAAGTTTCATTAACCCCTTTAGGACCAGATCAGCCCCATTGCCCTGAGATACAAATGTTTACTTATGGCTTCCCCTCATACAAGTTGCCTTGATTATTGATGCTCACACAAAATCTTTCCCTACACAAAAACTTCTACAGAACAAAGAGAGCTATCTTTAAAAGCCCTTTAACTTGTATATTAATATATAGTCAAGTTATTTTTCCCATATTAAAAATTACTCCACTGCCTTCTGGCCGTGTCCCTAATCTAGTCCGCTTTCAGAGCAAGTCTTCCTTCGATCTAGAAATTGCCCTCTCTTTGTGGGACATGCTCAGGCTCATTCTATGCTTCCTGATCCTGTGTTAAAGGTAAAGATAAAACTGATTTCCTAACAAGGTTGCTGCTTTCTCTACAGAGGCAACTCAGCGGGGCCGTGTGTCACATCATCAAAACACTACTGCTCTCTGCTTTCCAAAGCGGCTAGAAGGATCCCGTAGAACTGCTTGGCATGTCTCGCCCCCATGCATGGTCTCCCTATGGCAATTAACACATAGGGCTTGGGTATGCCCTTGCAATCTATGATACTTAGACAATACCTGTGCTTCCGTCTGACCTGGGGAAGCTTTCTAAGATGTGGCACAGCATTTGCTTTACTGTTTTATAATCTTGGGAATGCCAATGGCTGTAAAAAAAAAAAAAAAAAAAAAAAAAACAGGCCATGCTTCTAAACATTCCACTGGCATTCCCTTACTCTAAGAACAGGCTATTCTGGAGAGGGCACATCAAGCTTTAAAGATTCAGATATTTCAGTTATATAAGGAGGTTATAAATACTCATCTTCTTATATTTTACAAAACAAATTATAAGTCCCCCTTTAAACATTATAATATAAAATCTATTCCAAACCTCTAATAAGATAAAAGAAAGACCTACGAACTACATAATAAAAAGAACTTGATACTTCATTCTGGGAAAAGTTTTGTTTGTATGTTTTCACAGGACTCTAATTCATCGATGTCAGACCAGTTGATTGGGCCAGGACTTCCCTTATTGACACAGAGGCAAAAGTTTCCACTCCTGCCTTTTCTCCATGCCCACCTCAGCCATCAACGTCCTCAGCTGTCCACCTGTGTCAGCTCCCCATCAAGGGAAGATACTGAGGATGTGGCTCCTGATGCACTGGACGGACTCTGCTGCTTCACCTTTGCTAGTCTATGCACAAGGGATATACGGGATGTAAAATTACTAAAACCGGGCGTCTATATAACATTTGATATAAAAAATACTATTTAATTAATCACATTAATTCCACCATGAGCCCTAATGTTTTTCTCATTGTACGTTAGCCACCTTATGTCTTGCTACCTGTAATCTTTTCCCTGCCTCGATGTGAGGATTTTGCTGTATTGCATTAAAATAGATAGTTAATGTTCTCTCACAGCCTAAGAAATTTACTGTTGCACTTATCTTAGATGGTGGGATTTATGTCAGCCTCAGCTGATGCTTTGATACAACAGGGGCACACTACTTAACTCTTTAATGTAAATTCTTTAACTCAAAACGTTTTTTGACATTAATTATTCAAAAAATAGACAGAGGATTGACTAATAGAGTATGGTCTAGAGAAAGCTGTTCTCTACATGGGCTCCCAAATTCAAAATATTAAGACTCACCTGACTACCTCCTGCCATACTAACTTTAATTGGATTTATGTTGCATCTCTGCCTTATAGTGGTTGGAAAATATCTTGAAAAGAGGCTCAGACTGTTTTGAGAGATATGTAAAATATTTTTCTACTTTTCATTGACATACTCTTCATTCACAGGTTAGTACCATTGGTCATGCTAAATTATAAGTTTGTTCAGCTGAGGAAGTGGCCAAACTTTTATTATATCAACTAAAAACTTTGCTAGTGATAATTCTTTTTGGAGCTTCATTGTTAGTTTAAGAATTACCATTAAATAACTGTTTTACTTCCATTTCTGTTTCCAATCATCCTCAAATATTTGGGAGCTGCCACCCATTTTGCCCACTTTATTTAACAAGTTGAAAGGGGGGAGATGCCAAGGGCCATGCAGGAGGAATGAAAAATGACTTTGGAACTCATGGAATGTGGCCCACCAGGTACCACAGCCACATGGGTAGGCCTCAGTTTACCCACCACATGGACACCAAGGCTGGTCATTGGCACACTTTAGCCATTTCCTCTGGGTGGTTGGGTTTGTGGGTGCAGAGATGTTGAATGTTTTTCTACCATGCATCAGTGGGTCTAGGGGTGCAGCAATGCTCCCCCTTTCATCCCTGGTGGGAAGAGTTAATACCCTCTCTCTTGGACAGTTTGGCTGCAGGGCCGAGCCTCACTGGCAGTTTACACAAGACCCTGGGGATTCTCTCGCTTCACCCCTACCATCCATTTCAGCCCTTCTGGCTTCTCTTGTCCTTTTCATTTCTGCTTGAGGTTATTTTGGAGTAACTATGATATTTGTTTTCAAGTTTCTTTTTTTAAATTTACCTTTTTATGTGTATGGGTACCTTGGGTGTATGTCTGGGTGACCAGTCCCATGCATGTCAGAAGAGGGCTCTGGATCCCTCAGAACTGGAGTTCTAGACATTGTGAACTGTTGTGTGGATGTTGGCAATCAATTTGGGCCCTCTGGAAAAGCAGCAAAGGGCTCTTAACTGCTGAGCCATCTTTCTGGCTCCCATTTTCAAAGTTTTAGGGCATACATCTTAACATAAGCATTTTACATAATTTTTCTCTAAACACTACTAAAGCTGAATCTTACAAGTTTTATACTGTATTTTTATGTCCATTTAATTACAAATATTCTCTAATTTCTGTATGGCTTCCTCTTTAGCCTAAAAAGTGATTTTTAAAATTACTATGTTTGGAGATTTCTCCTGATATCTTTGTTTTACTTTAACTTACTAGTTCTGCTTGAACCCCCAGTTCTCTACTATTTCTGCAGTTACTTTATCTGTGGTAATAGTCATGACTCTAGGTAGCCCCCACTCTGATCTCTCTCTGTCAGCCACTGCTGTTGACATATTTTCTTGGCCAGCTTGTCAGAGTCTGAAGATGATGTGAGGAGCTCCCTGCAATTTTTTCTCCAGCTGAGGGTCACGAGGCACACACAACAGAAGACCAGATCCGGGCAGGACTGGCCAGAGCCTCAGCATCTCAGCTTTTCCCTGTCAGTGCTCCTCCACTCTGTTGATTTGCCCATTAATGAAAGGTCAGTGGTCAGTAACTTCCTGTGGATCAGTAAAACACCTTTGGGAGTTGAAGATATTATCCCTTGCCTCTCATATGTATTAAACGTATTTTGCTTTTACATCTAACTTTTTAAGAGTAATGATCTACAGCTCATATAGCCAACATTATCTAAGAATTTGGTAGCTGACTCACCATGTTGAAGGCGAACATAGTCAAAGCAGAAGCCAGGGCCACACGTGTTGTGGTCTAAATGTGGGCTCTGCAAAAAGCAGACTCTTCAAGATAAATCTGAAAGACCTCAAGACCATCACAGGACATGAGTTATTACTTTCACAGAAAACAGTAGACACTACAAATGTGACCTGTCTTGTTTATACATCCGGCCATGACACTCTTCATTTTGGATTCTTGTTTAGTTCTAATCCCATACATTCAATTTACTGGTTTTAAAAGTTATTTATATTTTCTGGTAGATAATAAGTCCCCATTGAGCAGAAGTCACTGGCTTTGAGCCCCAGACTATTTCTCCTATGATAATCACTAGACAGACGGTTGTTAAGAACCAAAGAAAGAGAAGAAATAAATGCAGGGTAGAGAGGAGAGGAAAGACATGTAGTAAAGGAAGCATGGAAGGAGGGGAACACAGTAAAAGGAGATTAGGTGTCGACAGCATGCAGGGAAAGGGCACCCGAGTGTATGGGATGTGTGGCTTTGGGACACTCATCTCAGTAGATGAACTTCCTTCTGCCCCGTCAGGCTTTTTCTTTCCTTTATTAAGAATATTCCCTTCTGTGATATTCAATTTTCTGTGGCTATGACAAATGCCTGAGATAATTAGCTTCAAAAGAAGAAAGGTTCATATTAGCTCACTGTTTCATAAGTGGAAGCTGGAGGAGAGAGAGAGAGAGAGAGAGAGAGAGAGAGAGAGAGAGAGAGAGAGAGAGAAGAAGAAGAAGAAGAAGAAGAAGAAGAAGAAGAAGAAGAAGAAGAAGAAGAGGAAGA
>JADRCD010072698.1:2705-22618 GCA_019843815.1 Montemys delectorum | reverse complement strand
CTTGTGGTGTTGTATGCCTGGGACACACCACCTTCAGGGCCAGTGGAGTGTTGAGCCTGCTCTGGTCAACTCAGAATTTAGAGTAGTGGTTCTCAAGTTTCCTGCTGCTGCAACCCTTTAATACAGTTCCTCATGTTGTGGCGACCCCCAACCATAAGATTATTTTTGTTGCTACTTCATAACTGTAACTTTTGCTACTGTTATGAATCATAAGAATCTGTGTTTTCAGATGGTCTTAGGTGACCCCTATGAAAGGGTCATTTAACCCCACCCCCAAAGGGGTCCCGACCACAGGTTGAAAACCCAGTGCTTTCAGGGTGGAATACGGCTCAGTCCTCTGATATTCCTCAAGCCCCTCAGAGTGCCAATGGCAGCTGCCCTCACTGTTTCTTCCCTTCCCTATCTTCTTCTACTTGTGGGCTGTGCTGGGGGCAGGTGGCATCACCCTATGACTGCAGTCAATGGTCAGGAGGGACACTGGCAGCAGGAGCCCTCAGTGGGTTGGGTCTTACACCCAGTGCAACCAGTGAGCTGGCTTTGCTTCTGCCTTAGGGGCCCATGTGACCCTGCTCGTGTGCTACAGGACAAGCTCATGCTGTGTTTACTGTTGCGGTCTGTTCTGTCCCCAGAGCGTGGTGCCAAGCCTGTCACCAACTTCGTGAAGAACCTGTCTGCCTTATCTGACTGGTACTCCATCTACACCTCTGCCATCGCCTTCACCGTGAGTGTTCTCCCAGGCTGGGGAGGGCCAGCAGGATGCCTGGGCCAGTCTTCCCCATGAGGCCCCTACGGGGCAACACGCAGACAATTCTCCTTTGGGCTCTAGGCATGCTCAGCCTCAGTCTCTCTGTCAGCAATATGGGTGTGTGCAGTGGTGAGCCTCCTCATCAGCTGGCAGAACCCAGGCATGGGAGTCACACTGGGGACAAGCAGGACCTCTTCATGGGCCCCCACCATCCTTTTCTAGTCGCTACTCACACAGAGCAGCCTCCCTGTCCACTGCCTGCCCATGTGGACCTGTCTCTTAAGCTGAAAGCACCCTTTCCGATTGCCCCATCCTGTCCTGGTTCCCTGGACGTTTGCTGAGCTGGGACTGGTCTCCCTTACTGCTGGGAGGAAGCAGGTGGGACACAGCATGTACCAGAGCACGGTTTGCATGTCCCTCGCCTTCCAACACGTCCCTAACCACGCCCCTCACATTTTACCCGCAGGTATACATGAATGCTGTATGGCATGGCTGGGCCATTCCCATGTTCCTGTTCCTAGCAATTCTGAGGTTGTCCCTCAATTACCTCATCGCCAGGTAGGTGACCCGGGCTCTTGCGTGGCTGCATTGCACGTGGCCATGCTGGGTGGCCTGCTTCCCCATACTGCTGTAACTCAAGCTATGCCACTTAGTCACGTTTATGAGTGGTCCTCCGAGAGGCTCTGGAGACCTTAGGGGCCAGGCAGTGGTGGCTTAGCTTCAGTAACACCCCAACCGCCTCCTCGGGGTGCTGTGTGTTATGCAGAAAGTTCTCCCCAACCCTAGGGTGGGCGGGCAGCAGTGCAGTACACTGCACCCCCATGAACATAGCGATGGTGGTTGGTTATAAGAAGGAAGCACTGGACAGGCAAAGTTAGAGTTCACAGTGTTGGTGGCATGCACACACACACACACACACACACACACACACACACACACGCATGCACGCACGCACGCATGCACGAATACCTGCATATAGAGGCTCTTCAGTCCACCAAGGCTGAGGCCGTTCCCTCTGTCACTCTGTGTCCTCACTGGACAGCCCTTTCTGGAGAAGCTACATCTCCTATGTTGGAGGCTTTACCCGTGGTTGCTCCTAGGAGTGAACATTAGCCTTCTGCCTTGGCTTGTGGCAGAGCCCTTGACTCTAGATTTCCTCTCAGCCCCTCTTCTGTGCCTGTCTCGGGACTTGCTTTGAAAATGATTTTTGTAGGAAATACTGAAATGCCTCTGAAGGAGTCTTAAGTCCCCATTAGTCCACAGCCCCTAATCACCATCAATCCACTAAGAGACATTGCTGATGTCAATAAAACTTTATTAATAGGCCAGTCAGTCTGCATAATGAGGTCAAACAGGTAGTGTTGGGCTTCTCCATATCCACAAAGGCTGCCTTTGCATATGCACCAGCAGAGGAGAAACTAACATGGGTGACCAGTGAGATCTCAAGGCCGAGCAGCCCAGCTTCCAAGGTCTCTCCTATGTCACCATTCCTGAAGGAGCAGATGGGCCCTCCTCTAGCTGGTAACTCAGCTCATAGCTCAATGTTGTCCCCCCAAAGGTGACGTTGTTTTCATGGTTATGGCGGCTTCTGTGTTTCAGGGGCTGGCGGATACAATGGAGCATCGTGCCAGAAGTGTCTGAAGCTGTGGTGAGTCCCAGGGGGCAATCTGTCCCTCTGTCTTAACCAGTCAGAACTCATAACCCGGGGGCCACATCATGGGGAGTCCAGATGAGCATCCTGCCCTGCCAGGCGGCCAGACATGGCCACCCTGAGCTCCAGGCTACAAAATCAGATGCTCAACTGGGCCAGTCTTCAATGCCTAGCAGCAGATTCCATCTGTCCCAGCTGACCTTTTCTACCTGGGATTAATGTATGGGCAAGAAGGAATTTCTTAGAGCCTCCATATAGCTAGTGGGTAGGAAGGCCAACGGGATGCCAGACGAGTGGTCATGACTCTCTCTGTCCTGGACTCGAGAACCTCTGTCTAGCCACTGCCTAGCTTGTAAATAGCCTATGCAAAAGGGCCATTCAACCCCAAAGGGGTCGTGATGCACAGGCTGAGGACCTCTGCTCTAGAGTCTAAAGGGACTGTGGAGCCTGTGGCACAGAGGGAGGCCACCATGCCTGTAATGTACATGCCTAATATTCTGTGGAGTGCCTAGGGATTGGGCAATCTCCAATAAAGGCAAGCCGGTGTCTTGCCCAGCCCTGGGACTGGGACTGCGGGGCCCTTAGGAGATTCTTACTGAAGCAATAGTCATGGGAACATAAATGGGCCTGCCTCAGTTATCCTGTCTGTCAAGGAGTGAGCGGGGGAGGTGTTGACAGGATATACCAGCACAGTGAGCTGGGGTTGGTTGGGGGTGAGTCAGGGTCTTTGTCCACCACTGTGTATGCTCACCCCGCACCCCCCCCCCCGAAGTGGGGCAGGGCAGTAAGCACAAGGAGAGATTCTACCC
This sequence comes from Montemys delectorum, assembly GCA_019843815.1. Taxonomy (NCBI): domain Eukaryota; kingdom Metazoa; phylum Chordata; class Mammalia; order Rodentia; family Muridae; genus Montemys; species Montemys delectorum. The sequence continues at coordinate 19,413 of JADRCD010072698.1, read as the reverse complement.
TTAGCCCAGGAGATGCGTCTGTACCCAGTCCTCTGGCCGTATTGGACAGCAGTGACCCACAGATCCCTGGGGCTGGGAGTCTTCATGCTGTGTTGTCAGTAATTTCTCTGAACTGTTAAATTCCAGTGGAAAATTCTCTCTCCCCTTTGACTGAAGGAACCTGCAAAGGAAGATCTGACCGTGTCTGAGAAGTTCCAGCTGGTGCTGGATGTCGCCCAGAAAGCACAGGTGCCACCTCCAAGTTTGCCCATTACCCTGGGAGGGAGGAACCCTACCTAATCCAGATCTTACAGGCAGGTCTGCTGTGGGTCAGGGGATTCATGGCTTCCTCATGAATCTCTGGCCTTACATGAACAGAGCCCCTTACCACCAGGGCTGAGCACCCCAAGAATTCAGGGCTGAGTACCCCAGAAAGTCAGAGCCCAACATCGTCTGCCCTCTTTATTACATCCAGGGAGCTTAGCTTTAGACCAGACAGCCTCAGACCCAGGAGTGGTTGGAGTAGGACCACCGGGCTCTGGTGGTCTTGGGCTGTGTATTTCCCCGGTGCCTTCTGGGTGTGTCTGTGTGACTGACAGGCCCTCCAGCTCATAGTCACTTCAGTTTCTTCTTCATGCAGAATCTCTTCGGCAAGATGGCCGACATTCTGGAAAAGATCAAGAAGTAAGTGGCTGTCCCTGCAGCGAGGGTGGTGTGCGTCACCCGACCTGACCTCCGTCTTCCTTCCAGCCTGTTCATGTGGGTGCAACCTGAGATCACGCAGAAGCTCTATGTCGCTCTGTGGGCCGCCTTTCTGGCTTCCTGCTTCTTCCCCTACCGCCTGGTGGGCCTTGCCGTTGGTAAGAGAGGGGGGGGGGAGCTCTACCATCCTGGGAAACGGTTGGAGGAAATGGCACACAAGATGGGGGGGATGGGCCAGAGTGCCCGCCCTCTGTCTGCATGGATGGATTCCTGCTTTCTCCTCAGGTCTCTATGCTGGCATTAAGTTTTTCTTAATTGACTTCATCTTCAAACGCTGCCCAAGACTTCGAGCCAAGTACGACACACCCTACATCATCTGGAGGAGCCTGCCCACTGACCCCCAGCTCAAGGAGCGTGCTGGCGCCACCGTGTCACGCAGGGTGAGTCCCCCAACCCCCACCTCCTTGAGGAGGGTGCAAAGTAGAACTGTGAAGCTGATGGACCCTGACCTCTGGTTCTACACCTCCCGCTCACTTGGAGCCTGGGGTCTTTCCAGATCTTAACAGCCTTTGAGAGAGACAGTGGAAAGCACCGTAAGGTTTTCCCCTCTGACCACTCCACTTTCTACCTCAGGGGGCAGCCAGGCCTGGGAGGAGTAGACCAGTGTGTTCTCCTCAGGGTCTTAGGCAGGTGAGGTGCTCAGGCCCAGCAGGGCTCCCAGGGATGTATAAGATGTTACGTTAGAGTCTCCGTATGGGCGTTTCCTCAGGAGGGGGTGCCCCAGTGACCCGCTGCTTTTTGTAAAAGTGAAACGCTGAGTTGGGTTGCAGTGGTCACACTCTGGGGCCCAGGACAGCAGGACCTGTTGGGAAGCTGAGGTCAGCCATAGGTCAGAGCAGCCAGGCCTTGAGAAGCACCGCTGGCTCTTTTCCAACCAGTAGAGGGTCACCCAGGACACACCGTGGCCTTTGAGGACAAACCGAGGGCCGGTGTTAGCCCTGGACTGGCTGGGACAGGGACTTCCTAGGGCTCAAGACCAGAAGCTTGGACATGGCTGATACGTGCTGGTGGAGGCTACCCCACTCTGTCCCCTGTGTCCCACAGGCCTCATGTGTCTGTGCTGAATTGTGTTCAGCTCTTTGTGCTTACAAGTTCACATCACACGTACCCCCTTTTTTCTTTTGCGATGGCCACATGTGTGCCGGTTGTCTCCTTTCTGGCCAGCCGTCAGGGCCCGACAAGGTACTGTGTCCGTGTGGAAGCCCCCTTGGGGCTGCTTTGAGCCAATGCTATGACACTGCTGTGCTGTGATTGATTTTCTTAGACTTGTGTGGCCAGTTGACTTCTGAAATGTCAATTCTAACTGCCCTAGTGCAGAACCCATGCTGTGCAGCCGTGTCCTTGTGTATTCTGGAACCCAGGCTTTAGTTCCAGCATTGTGTGCATCTCAGGGGTGGGGATGGGGTATCTCACCTTAGCCCAGGTAGCAAGGAGAATATATCCAATGCAGGACCACCCTGAAAGGGAGCTGTGGGAGCCACACTCCACATTTTTCAGAGGGGATAGAGCCTGTCTGTCAGTTTGCAGCTGGTACAGGCAGGCAGGCCAGTGTGTCCCCACACCAGCAGCGGGTCCAGCTGCCCTTCACCAGAGCCTGACCAGGACCGTGTGCTGTTGGCAGCTGCAGACAGCCTCATCACGGAGCTACGTCTCCAGTGCTCCAGCTGGTCTGAGTAAGGATGAAGATGCTGGACGCTTCCACAGCACCAAGAGGGGGAACTTCCACGAGATCTTTAACTTGACTGAAAATGAGCGCCCACTAGCAGGTAAGCAGCCAGTCATGGAGTAGAGGGAAGACTGGGGAAGGGTCTAAGCCCATGCAGAAGACATGACCCAACCTCTAGGACAGGCTGAGGAAAAGACCCAGACTTCCTTCCCAGGAGAGGTGACGTAAAAGGAGGAGGTATGACGTCACAGTCCCTGAACTATGTTTTCGACCTAGGTTCAGGCAAGCCTCCTCGAGGTAGGAATCCTAAGCGAGTGGGGAGCTCAGCCCTGCCCACTTGCTGGGGACTCTCATATGATGAGCTTCAAGGCACACACCCGATGCTAGCCCAGGCGTGCCCTGGCACTTTGGCTTGAGTGTGCAACCTGTCATGGATACCTCAAGACTGGGTTGTCCAGTCAGCCTTCTGGAAAGGCATTCAGTAAGTGCTCAAGATGCAGAGCCTCCTTCCTCGAGCGTCTCCTCCTGTGCTGCAGGCTCCGGTGGGGAAAGCTGCCTAAGTCATCAAGGACTGCAGCTTGATTTGGTTACTGTTAGAGGAAAGCCCCCGACACTAGGCGCCCTCACTCCTGACAGGTCTTCCTCCCCCGCACGTGGACTCTGTGTGTATTCACGGTACTGGGATGGAACCCAGGGTTGGCCTGTGCTGGGTGAGCACTGTGCCCCCATCAGCACACACTTGGATCTATTCTGCTGGTCCTTTGTGGATGTGGTTACATCGTTAAGAAGTTGGTGCTGACAGGCACCAGCCTAGGTCAAGGCCCGGGTCTTTCCAGAGGAAGAAAACTCCAGGTCTGTTTTCTCCATCAGTGTGCGAGAATGGTTGGCGTTGCTGCCTCATTAACCGAGACCGGAAGATGCCCACGGATTACATCAGGAACGGGGTTCTGTATGTGACAGAGAAGTGAGTGGTGCCATAGGCCCAAGCGTGACTGTCCGGGAGGAAGTGGGAGAGGGTCCTCCCCGGGTCCCAGGCACACGCCCAGGTCCAGCAAGCAGGTTTGGCAATGCTCCGGCCCAACCTCTGTCCCACACTGGCCCAACCTCTGTCCCACACTCTGCCCAGCTCTCTGGACTTCCTGACTCCATTCCTGGGCCAGCCCACCCTCCCTTGGGCTGATGGATTCTCTTATTTAGGATGCTCGTGTGGGGTCCGTGGCTATTCAGATGGCAAGGGGTAGAATCTCTATGACCCTTGCTGTCTGAGGCTAGGCTGAAGGTAGCTTTGGCATTTCTGCACTCTGTGGGACTACAAAGCACCTTGTCCATGCTATGCCTCAGCACCCCGTGGGATCTGAGGGAAGCCTACAACAGGGGTAGGGTGTATAGATGTTCATCCTCGTGGGGTCCCTTGACCATCCTGTCCCCTGCATCTGCAGCAATAGCCATAGCCCCAAGTCCCTTCCTGCTCACCCTGTCAAAGGAGTCTGCCCAGGACAGCCTGGTGGGGCCTCAGGACACCTCTCTGCCATTCCTGCTAGCAATATTCTGGGACAGAAAGGCCTAGATGTAGCACAGAGAAGTTCAGTTTCTTCCAGGTGCTGAGTGTGGTGGGTCACCGACCATCCATGGGACTGTGGAGGCAGTTGGGGAGGGCACTACTTAGCAGGAACCCCTCTGGCCCAGCGGCTATCCCATGCCTCTGCATTTCCTCCCCTTCTAGTTACCTGTGCTTCGAAAGCTCCAAGTCTGGGTCATCAAAGAGGAACAAGGTGATCAAGCTGATGGACATCACAGACATCCAGAAGGTAGGTGCCCACCTATCCCGCCTCCCTTACAGCCTGGGGAGTCAGTAGGCCACAGAGATGGAGAGGTTTGAGGGTGTGAGCCCAGGGTTGGGGGAGGTGTGATCTAGAGACTTCTCCTTCTGAAATAGTTGAGTGCCTTGGGCCACAGTGCAGTCTCACTTCTCCCACATCCCCGGGAGTCACCACTTGGCCTGCTCAGTATTATGTGCAGAAAGGGACAAGAGTGACGTCTGCCTGACACGCTGGACTCATCCCCCACCCTCATCCTGCTTCTTGGATCTCATGTAGTCCAGGCTAACCCTGAAGTCGGGTTTTTGTTTGTTTACTTGTCTTTGTTGTTGTTATTGTTGTTTGCTTGTTTGTTTTTGTGTGTGCTGCTGGGAATGGAACCCAGGGCTTCACACATGTTAAGCAATCAGCTGAGCTACATCCCAGCCCTTGCTGTGTCTTGAAAGGAAAATCAGACCTTCCGCCTGGGTCTGAGACCACCCCCCCCCAGAAATGTTGAGGTCCTGCCACAGGCACTCACAGACGTTTGTACAGAGTGAGGCTTAGCGGTTTCCCTAGAGGGTTGGTACATGGAGTATGCAGTGTCTGGAGGGGCTGCGGGGAATGGATCAGAGGAAGGATGACTATGTTGAGCATGGGACCAACCAGCTTCCCCAGCTAAGTTGCCTGGGTTCCAGCTGACAATAGTTGGGAATAGTCCTAGTACAAGACAGGGTCCCTCTGTTGCCTTGGTTCAGCCCATGGCTATCTAGTTACTCCCCCAGGTTCACAGTGAGGTAACCAGAAGGCACACTGTCAGGCCAGGGCCAGGATCATCCTAGCTACCCTTAGGGGTAGCTATGCTTACAGGTGGCCTTACACAGACTATCAGCCACACCAGGAGTTGCGGCGAGGGCACCACAAAATCACAAGACACAGCCCTTTACCTCCTGTGGCTGGATTGTCCTAGGCCTCTATGGTCTTGGTGTCTATGTGCCTGACCTGTAGGAGCGTATCCTGTAGGAGGAGGAGTGTCCTGAACATGTGGGGGACTACCTTCACCCCTGTCCTTAGGAGAAGCTGGTGGTAATGGTTGTACTCTTTCATTTCAGTACAAAGTCTTGTCCGTCCTCCCTGGCTCAGGCATGGGAATTGCCGTATCTACACCATCAACCCAGAAAGTAAGTACCTGGCAGATGTCAGTGCCCCTGTCCCTACTCCTGGCCAGGGGACCTGAGTGAGCCTCCCTGGGATGTGGTTTCAGCTTGAGGGCAAGTTCCCTTCTCAACACAGGAACCTACTCCATGGACTCAAGGTCCAGAAAGCTTAGCTTGGGTGGGCGCCATACAGTTACAGAACGGACATGTTTATGAGGCCCAGAGGGAACGGATCCTGCATGCATTCAAGAAGAAAAAAGGCTGGGTCCTCGGGCTAGAGTCTTCTGGGTGAGAAGAGTATCTGGTCATTTGCCAGGCCATCTACTCACTCCCTGGCTGCTGCCCTGTCTGACAGGGGCCACAGTAGCTCCAACCTGGCTATGAAGTGCTCATTCCCCGCCACCCCCATCCATTTCTTCTCCACCAGCCCCTGGTGTTCGGTGCCATGGTGCACAGAGATGAAGCCTTTGAGACCATTTTCGGCCAGTATGTGAAAATCACCTCTGCAGCGGCCTCTGGCGGTGACAGCTAGTATTGGCTCTGAGATGTTGCTGGAATCCTTTCCAACCATTGGCTGGAGGAGCAGACGTTCCTCACGATGATCTATGGCAATAATTCTCCTGGACTGTGGCTGGTGATATTGGCCTAGGCTCTGCAGACCAGAAGGGCTGGAACTCACTGGAACTCACGTGGAACGGTGCCGGGCTGGCCCGTACTGGCCCGTGCTGAGCGCATGAAGCTCCTTCATGACCACCTGTGGACACAGGTGGGCAGAGGATCCTCTTAACCCGTTTGAAGGATGGCACACACGACACTGGTCCTCAGGCCCTGCTAAGCACATCTCCTCACTCTCCTTCCCGGCCTGGGTAGAGATCCAGCCCCTGCCATCCTGAGAGGCTCCTTGTTCTTATGACCCCTGTTCTCCAGAGGCTTTGTCCACCAAAGCCATAGCTGGGAATGGTTGTGGCCCCTTCCTGCAGGGGTGGTAAGACAGAGAGGAATGGTGGGGAGGCCCCTCTCCAGTGAAGAAATGGCCAGTCATCTCACCCAGCCCTCTGACCTTCCTTCCATGTTGGACCTACTGTGGTCACTTCGAGGCTCTGAGTAGGGCCTCTCAGGGCTTGGTGTTTTGGGGGCACCTCCCCCTCCATTTTCAGTGTCTGGGCATGAGTTATCTATCACTCAACTGGCTCATCTTGGCCTGACCCTCCAGCCAAGAGGTCAGGCCAGTGGTTGGTATCCGGCGAGGGTCCAGAATGGCGTGTCAGCAAAAGCACACCTTTTTAACACTTTGCTCTTTGGAAGGTTTCTGGGGAGGGGGGGCATTTTCCACTCTGCTGTTAAGTGAGAGACTCTGTGGTCATCTGGCTGGCGTTTGGCCTCCAGGCTGCAGTCACTCTGGGTAACCGGATGGGTTCAAGGAACTGGCCCAAGGGGCTGTCGGGGAGACCTAGGAGGGCCCTGTGTCACAGCAGACAGCTGTGGGCAGAGCCTAGAGGTTGGGGGCCAGAGTTGCCCTGTCCTCTAGCATCTAACAGTATTTATTGTCTCTTACTGCACGTCCTGCAGTGGTAAGGCAGATCCTACCCTAGCAGAGCTCCCGACAAAGGTGGAGACTTCACGGGTGGACGATCTTGCAGGCCTGGGCCTCTGAAGGGGGCAACCACTACGCCACCTGTGAATTTTCCTAGGTGGACCATTCTGGCTCCTTCAGCTTGTCCCGAGTCCTTCAGATGTCACTGAGATTGCTTTTTTGAAGAATCAGAAGATTATATTTTTTACAGAGAGGAAGCTGTCTTTCTTATTTTTGTACCATTTTTCAAATGTAATTTTTACCTTTGCTCCAACGCTCATTTGCCGGTGTGGGTGTGAGGCCCGGTGGCTTGGGCTCATGACACCTCATTCCCAGGGTCTTCAGGCCACACACTGGGGGGTGGGAAGGGCTTGCCAGGCAACCAGATCAAGCACATATACCACTCCAGATGTGCAGCAAGGGCCACACAGCTCCAGGTACATAGACGGGGGCGTCTGAACGGTGAGGCAGGACCCTCCACCCAGGGCTGTGGCTTGGGCCCCTGCAATACTCTCTTGCTCTGAAAAGCATGGAGTGAGAGGAGGAGCACCCCACCATGCCAGATAGGAGTCGACATGGCCTCCGACCTGTCTGTGGGATGGCTTCATGGGTGATAGCCACACATGCTGGCTAACGCTTTATGGACCCTGGCAGTGCCCTGGTTGGTGAGTGTTGCCACCTGGCATGCTACAGAGAGGCCTTAAGCTGCACAGGCTTTCAGGGTGGAATAAGTGGTTTAGTTTGAGTCTCTTTCTCTGGGAAAGAGAGATGAAGACTGACCATGGGCTAGGGCAGTGGGTCAGGGAGGTAGCAGTGGCCCCAAGTTCTACCATTAGCCACCGGCAGGTCTTTGGGTGGAGCTTAGGGGGACAGGGCTGGGCCAGGAGCCTATGCAGCTTCTGGGTATACTTACAGAAACACTGGGGTTTGTACTGGATTGTGTGATCTGGGCAGGCGTTTAATTGATCACTAATCACTGACCTAGAATGTTCAATTTTGTACGTGTGCAGCTTGAGTCTGTTTTGGATCTGTACATAACTGTTACTGGTGTAACTTTTGTTCTACAAAAGAATCATATTCTGTAAAGAATTGATAGGAAAAAAATCCTCTGTCACATTTTTTTTTAAAAAAAGAAAACCTTGTTTAGATACAAAGTCTTGTATAAATTATAATTTTTATTTAATAAACCTAAAATGCTCTGTGCTGAGTCTGGGGAATCCTCTGTTCTTAGCAGAGTGTGTCGATGTTGGTTGGTAGAGCAGCTGGGTAGCTCCCAGGCCTACACCACACCAGAGTCCTTTTGGGTATGAAGTGGGGTGGGGGAGTGGGTGCTGATTGCTCCCTGTTGTGAGGGAGGCTGGGAGCACGAAGTAGTCCCTGGGTCCAGAAGACAGGCGGGAAAAGTGGCTGGCCCTGGGTGTGTGAGGGGGAGTCTGGACCAGGCAATGCCTTGGGGTTGCAGTGTAGGCCTTGGCTCCATTGAGCTGCGTGGTCTCTGCCATCCCCAGGGTCCTGAGCAGATGGGTCTCTGGAGGGCTGTGACTTGATTGATGCAGATACCAACATTGGATGCAGGGGGATACGAGAAAACCTGGGAGTCAAACCCCAGATGGGCACACTGTTGGTGCCTGGCCCTGATCTGTGCCACTGTGGCTGGCTCTGCAGAGACAGTGTTCGTGCTCTGTGCCAGCCCAGCATAGCTGTACCATGCAAGCACAGCTGTATCAGAACGAGACGAGGCTCAGAGGAACACCTGGCGCGTTTCCTTCAAGCCAACGGCAGAGCCTGCTAGCTAAGTAATAATGCTGTGCAAGACGCACTCCAGGTGACACAGGGAGGGACTGCTCAAATGTTAAAATAACAGCAGAGTGACCCACAAGGGGGGTAGGGGAGGGGTAGATAAGTCGGAAGAGCACCATGAATATTTAGGGTGTCATTTCATTTCTTAGCAAAGATTCATTAAACTGTGTTTTCATCTTTTTTTTTTTTAAATCTGTGTTGAAAAGAACTTATAAAGGAGGGGGTGAGGGGAAGCCATATTCTGCCCAAAGTAACTTTATTATTATTTTTTTGTCTTCTCAAACATATCAGAGCAAATATGCCACTTCCTAATCTTGAAGCCAGCAAGACCAGGAGGCATACTGGGCCACTCTCGTGTCAGTGCTCCCAGCCAGTGCTCCCAGCCAGTGCTCCCAGCCAGTGCTCCCAGCTCCAGGAGATTGCACTGAGGCCTGAAGCGTCCCCTGGGAAACCAGTGTTCCCTGTTCCCGCTGCTTAGTTTCCATAAACAAGAATAAGTTACCGCATCTGACTGCCGCCTAATTGGTGTGCACCAGCGGGCTACAGAGGGAGTTAAAACATGGACCAGAGCTCCTACAGGATCCTAAGTCACCACTGTCTAACCTTTACCCCTGGTTTTTCCTCCTAAACTACCTAAGAACTGGGGAGGTTGGGGTATTGCATCTAAAAAGCGTCATGGAGACTGTCTACTGCTTGGGAATGTCAAGCCCCCCCTCCCCCCCATCCTGTGCACCTGTGTCAAGGGTCATGAGTGCCTGACACTCATGATGCTCCGTGATCGAACCGGGGTTTGAGATTCCAAACGTGGCTTGCACCGCTAAGCACCGTCAAAACACCCTCTATCTACATCTCTCCACCAGAACTGGCAAGGCCAGTGAAGCCCTGAATCCTTGGAGGAGAGGGCAGTTCCTGAGATCCAGGGGCACCCACAGCTGCCTCGGGGCCCTGGGCTCCCTCTGGAATGCCAGGGGGTGAGGGGCCACGTTGAGGTGGCCAACTGAGCATCTGCCCTCACACTGCTCCAGGGCTGCCTACCTACTCACAGAGCTGCTAGTCTGGCACCTTGGAGTTCTGCCCATCCAGGGACAGATCTGGATAGAAACTGCTAGATACATTTACTTTTTCTAGCTAGGTTTCTACTCGAACATCATTAAATAGCACCGCCGCCGCACAATCGCCTTTAAAGTGGTCCCTAAAGCGGCCTTTACAGCTGCTCTTTTGTCTGGATGGGACTGAATACTAAACAGAGGATTTCCTGGGTGCCTCAGAACAGAAGTCAATGCAAGAGCATCTAGAAAAGTGGTGAGGCCTGCAGAGCTCTGTAGCAAGTAACAGGACCCGCGCGAGATGCACACTTTCCCCAATGCAGAACCTAAAACCTGCTCTTGTAACAGTCAGTGCCCTTCCCAGTTTGCAAATCAAGTTTGAGCTTCTGCATAGTCTTGAATTTCTCCTAAAACCCTTTTATACACATTTCAGATGCATCCGTCTAGAGACATGGTACAGGTCATAGTATGTGTGGCTGAGAAGCCCCTGTGACTTCAGAGGAATGCCTTCAGAGGAAAACTGGTCATGAGCCCAGGGCTTCAGCCAGAGCAGCTAGAGGACCCCTTGTGGAGATGGAGCAAATAGCTAAGATGTGGATTACATTGGACATAGGACAAGATGGACAGGGAGAAAGCTGTGAATAAGCACATGGAACAGAATCCATGGTGCAGGAAGAATGGATGTGGACCCAGGAGTAGACATAAGGCTTGCACCAGAGTACCCTGGGGGGGTGACCTGAGGTCACCCACCATCCCGCTGGTGACAGTCGGGCTGAGGGTGGTATCAAACTTACAAAGTCCCCTCTGTGTGTGCCAGTTGCCCTCTGTCCCCACCACCCCCTACCTCCCTTAAAACCCAGCTATGAAAGTGCTTTGATTCCAACTAGAGCCTCCTCTTAGCCAGTGCTTCACAGACTGCCCTGGCCAGCGTGTGCAGGCTACCAGAGCTGACAGAATGAAGCTTCCGAGTGGGTACGTTGCCAGATCGTGTCACAGGATGCAGCTGTGATGGCAGCGGATGTGGAGATCCTCAAGATGAGACGTCGGTCACCCTGGGTGTCTTCTCGAAGTGACATGGCCCTGCTCTGCAGGCGTGGCTGTACGGAGGATATCGCTGAGTTACAGTTGTGGTGTGTGGCAAGGGCCACATAGCGACATCCTGATCATAAATGAAGGTGGGTGTAAAGCGAAGGCAAAGACAACCGGCTACCTTCCCAAACCTGGTCACGGAGGACTCCAGAGAAAGTCTCACCAAAGGGGTCAGGGTGACTGGGTCGTTACCCGTGTGTCCAGATGGTGTAACCTGATTCCTGGGACGTAGTCATGTTACAATGTCCCTAAAATTATTGCAGTGTGGCCCACTAAAGGACTGTCTTGAAATCTGCATGGTCGGCATGGCTAAAATCTAGGAAGCCGATGCACCAAACCAGCAAGTGCCGTTGGCTGAGAACAAGTGAAAAGCGACTTGGAAGCGCAGGAGCGGAGCCAAGCGTGCCAGGTATGGATACAGAATTGTTGGCAGAGCTGTCTTTTCGAAAAACCAAGATTTACCTATCAAAAATAAATTTCTAAATTCAAATGGATATATCAACATAATTGGTCTGTCGAATTTTTCTTAAGTAATTTCCACACTCCCCAAGCTCAAGGCCGACGGCTCCTGGGCTTTGAGTCTCTTGCTTAGGATTCTTCTTCGATTCCCCGAGCAAAGAGGCGCACCAGCTGGCAGTGGACCCTGCAGGGACAAACAACGGTGTTTAGACCCCACGTGTGTCCCCACCACTCACAGCTGACCCAAGCCCCGCACCTCCCGGAATCTCACGTTCTCCCGTGGTCTCGGAATGCGCTATACAACCACACTGACAGTCTGTTCTCAAAAGATAGCTTTATTCTTTTTGTGGGGGGAGAATTTTCCTTGTTCTGTTCTGTTGGTTTCTATCCCAATACCACACGTTGGGGAACAAATGCCCTCCACCAGCAAGAATGGGCATGAGAGCCTTCCTCCTGCCTACTCACTGCTTGGATGCTGGGCACTCGAGGCTCAGTCCCAACCCTGTAAGCTTGGCTAAGAATGACTCTGAGCTGCCTTTGGGTACCTCGGTGACTGAATGGGTGAAGTCACTCAGAGCCAGCCACCTGGCCCCAGGTTCTTGCATATGTCCTTATGGGTCACCTGAGGCTTCCGAGGCCCCTAAGGCTGTGTGGTGTGGCCTCCGTGGGCTCCTCTGAGGCTCTTATGTCCTCCCTTTTTGCCTGACAGAATCAGTATGCCCTTCCCGATCCCTCTGACTCCTGCCTGGTGCTCCATATCCCAACCTTGAGCATCCCTCACTGACCATAGGCGCTTAGGGCGCGGGGTGGGGGTTGGCGCCACAGGGGGCGGGGGAGTGCGGGGAGGGCAGGGAGTCCAGGACTTAGAAAGCACCTAGGAAGCCAGTCACTTCTGCTTATTTTAACTAGAGAGGGGGACTATGACTGACAGAGACCAAGGGCAGAATGGCAAGTATGGCAGAGAAAGAGAATAGAGCAGAGGAGCCTCAAAACCCCAGTAACCTATCTGCCATGCATATCGCCACAAAGTCAGCACCTGCCCCATGCAGATGGCAGACCGCACAGCTTCCACACCAGGCATAAAGCCTTGTGCTTTGTGCCGCAAATCCCAGTGAGCTTCTGTGGAACACTCTTTAGTGGAGACAGCATTCTCGGACAGACATCGGGGGGGGGGGGGGGGGGGCGGGGGGGGTGCCGCCCACTCACCTGACCTCGATGGAGGGACTTTGCAGGATCTCCCCATCACAGTTCCAGGAGCTTCTGGAGGCTGAGCAGGCACAAGGGGGGTTGTCCTTGCAGATCTGCCCAAACTTCTGCTTCTCCAGTTCCCTCAAGTCATTGTCCTCATCTTCTACGTGCTTTGGTGTGAAGTGGAATTTCTTGACTCGATAGACTTCAACGAAAGTGAAGTCGAACTGTCAAGGCAAACATTGTGGGGTGGCAGTGAGTGGGTGAGGCAAGCCTCCCACCTTGGCTGCTTGGCCAGCCAGGACTCACGGTCCTGTGAAGACACATACAACAAGTGTCTACAGGCCACCAGGCCTCCTCATCTGACAACTTAAGAGATGGAATGTGCACTTCCCTCCCAGGAGTGCCACATAACTGCTGATACCTTCAAAATCTCAGGTCTGAGGCTAGGGAGATGGCTCGGAGGTTAAGAGTTCATACCACTTTTGCAAAGGACCCAAGTTTGGGTCCCAGAACCCACATCAGGCAACTCAACAACTACTCCTAACTTCATTTCCAGGGGAATCTAACACATCTGTTCTCTGTGAGTAATTGCACTAACATGCACGTACCTACACACACATACACACACACACTCTAGGGGAATCTAACACATCTGTTCTCTGTGAGCAGTTGCACTAACATGCACATAACTACACACACACACACACACACACACACACAAACACACGTATAATTTTTAAAAATCCTCTGCAGATATAAATACTTTAAAGAATCCTATGGTTTGATGTGTTTATAAAAAGATAAAGAGGGAGCCGGGTAGTGGTGGTGCACGCCTTTAATCCCAGCACTTGAGAAGCAGAGGCAGGTGGATTTCTGAGTTCAAGGCCAGCCTGATCTACAAAGTGAGTTCCAGGACAGCCAGGGCTATACAGAGAAACCCTGTCTCGAAAAAATTAAAAACAACAATAATAAAACAAAACAAAACAAAAGATAAAGAGGCAAGGGTTATATTCTATGGGGGTATAGTCAGGCATGGGGAAAGGGGATGTCTTAGCGGGCCCATGCCCCTAAGGGACCAGCCACAAGATGGTATAGTATAGAACAGAATTTATTCAGGGCATGGTGAGGGGAGTTAAGAGGGTAGTAGAAGCAGAGAAAGGGAGAGAGTAGAGAAGTAGAGGCCAGCCATGGCCGTGAGCATGTGAAGGGGAAGGGGAGGGAATGGGAAGGGGAGAGCAAGAGCAAGAGAGAAGCAAGAGATCAAGAGAGGGAGGAGAGGTCAAACAGCCCTTTTTATAGTGGGCCAGGCCTACCTGGCTCTTGCCAGGTAACTGTGGGGTGGAGTTTAGACAGAATGGTAACATGGTTCATTAGGGGTGATTTGTAGAATTCTCTATTTCTTTTTTTGTTTGGTTGGGGTTTTTTGCTTTGTTTTGATTTTTGTTTTTTTCAAGACAGGGTTTCTTTGTGTAGACCTGGCTGTCCTGGAACTCACTCTGTAAATCAGGCCTCAAACTCAGAAATCCACCTGCCTCTGCCTTCCAAGTGCTGGGATTAAAGGCGTGCGCCACCACTGTCCGGTACAAAAAAAAAAAAGTTGGTTATTTTTAAGTGTGTGTGTTGGGGGAGAGCGATTTGTTTGCATGTATATCTGTACACCATGTGCATGCCTAATGCCCGTGGAGGCCAGAAAACAGCATTGGATCCTCTAGAACTGGAGCCATAGACAGATGAGAGCCATTGTGTGGTTGCCGGGAAGTTGAATGTAGTTCCTCTGCAAAGACAACCAATGCTCTTAACTGCTGAGCCACCTCTCTGGCACCCAGATTCATATTTTTTAATGAAAATTCACAATGCAGGAACTGACAAGGAGCTTAAGGAGTGTGAAATACACATCCAAAGGTTTCCCCTCCTTGGAGTTAACAGCAGATCCTACAAACTAGTGCAGGGGGATTGCCCAAATGTAAATTATCTCAGGGCAAGAGTGCATGTGCCTCACCTGGTCCTCCTGGTTCGTGTGCCGGATGAGGAATCTCAAGAAGTTGAACCTGGAGCATTTCCGGATAAGGATGAGGTCAGAAGACCCATCTCCCAGATGGGCAAATGGAGACAGGCCCCTAGGGCTCCGAGGACAAGCACAGGACATGGTGGTGGCATTGATGGCCAGGAACTTCCCACACGCCACTTGCCACTCTTCCACTTCCTCTGCATAGGACAGCAGGTGGGCGCTAAGGTCAGTGTGGCACAGAGGCAGTGGCACAGCATGCAGGGGGTGCTGGCTGCTCTCCCTCCTGCTGCGTGCTCTTGGCTTTCATTCTGGTCTGACTACACACCATGGGACCACCCACTCACCTCAGGACCCCAGCAAGTCTTATGGGGAGCAGCAGGTTATTAACCAGGATGAGCAGCCCTATGCCGGGGTCGGTCTGAGCTACCATTTCTCTTTATATGACTTCTAGGCTAAGAACAGTTGCCACAGACTTTGGATGGTCTAAAAAAATTTTTAAAGAGCGATAGCTTGTAAAAGAATACGACACAAAATTCCAGTCTCAAGAGTCCATAGACAATGCTGTAGGCCTGTGACATGCCCGTTTATCCACACACTGTGGCTGTCATTCTTGCAGGGGAGGGGTATAACGAAGACCCCGTGATGAGTATAGCGGAAGGCACGAGTTCAGCCAAGCCCAGGTAGGACATTTGCCGATCCACATTTCATAGCAGCTGGAACGGCAGCCGTGGCTCTGGCCAGCCTTGTGACAGTGATGGAAGACCTTCCTACAAATATCAAGGCTCCCTAGCATCTCCTAAACTGAAATGACTGCTTGGAACGAGACAGGAAAATGGACGCAGTACAACCAGGAAGAGAGGGAGGTGGGGTCACGCGCTCTGAGGTGTGTGTGAGGACACACTCGCAATGATTACCTGCGTTCTCTAGGCCATACAGGGCTTTCTTCTGTTCTTCTTCCAGCTGCTGCTTGCTCTGCCTGCACACGAAGCACCTGGAAGACAGCATGCTCACCTTGCCGCTAGTACACGCACCAAGTGCCTTTCAACAACGAAGCCTCTGCGCTCCACACGCAGAAAAGCATTTAAACTCATTTCGGACAATAAGAGGCTCGAGTTTCAAAGGCTCCGCCAGAACTCGTTCCATAGGGTACTGCTTTCGAACTCGCTAGATTAGACCTAAATTCACGCCTGTTAATCAGCGGCTCCCTTCTCCAGGGCTCGAAAACATCTCTAGGATGAGCTCGGCTGCCTACCTCAGGATGCATCCACGGTGGGTGAGAGTGCCTTTATCTTGGGGAACAGATGTGACGAGCCGATGCTCCGGTCAGTAACTGGGAACTGAGCCAGTGACTTGGTGCGGATTTCTTACCTGGGTGTGGGAGAGACTAGCCTAGTATTGGACCTGCCCTTGGATGAGAACTCAGCTGCTGTGCATGTCACCAGGACAGAGTCATCAGGCCAGCTCTTCTGGAGGTATCTATGAACTGGGAAGCTCTACATAAACCTATGAAACTTGGAGTCTTCCCCTCTACATTTGCAAAGTCCGTCTGTATCCACTGTCCTAACAAGAGCAGGCTCCTAAAGAGCCCTGCACATGCATTTACACGATGGAAACCCAAGCAGACACGCCCCTGCTTACCCAGCCCGGCAGGGTTTCTTGTCCCGTGGGGATCCCACCGTGTGCTGTGCTGGGAGGAAGGACACTGTCCCTTCATAGTACTGATGAGAGAGAAAGGTCTTCAACCCTGGGAAAAGAGCAGATGAGAAAGAACACCCATTTGTCACTATCTGGTTATGGGTGTCCTCAGATGCACACCGCCACCATCGCTGCCGCTGCAGCCACCATTATTATCCAGAGAGTGGAGGTCTGGAGAGCTGGCTCAGCACTTATGAGCACTGGCTGTTCTTCCATAGGACCCTGGTCTGATTCCCAGCACCCACATTGTGACTCACAGCCATATGTGATTTCAGTTGCAGGGGATCTGATGCCCTCTTCTGCCCTTCACAGACACTGGGCATATATGTATGTAGGCGACATTGCTACTATACCAGAAGGAGGTGCAGATTCCGCCCTCCTCACAATGGCCCCAAGTACCACACCACTAAAAAAAAAAAAAAAAAAACGAAAAAAAAAAAAAAAAAACATGGTGAGAGGTGTGGTCAGGGCCTTGGCCACAGAGTCA
>JADRCD010072694.1:0-10207 GCA_019843815.1 Montemys delectorum | reverse complement strand
ACAGACACACACATACACACACATACACACACACAGACATACACACATACACATACACACACACATACACACACACATACACACACATACACACACAGACATACACACACACATACACACACATATATACACACAGACACACACACAGACACACACACACACACACACACTCCAACTGGGCCCCTGTGAGCTTTTAGGAGGACTGTAGTCTGTCTCTACTCTAAGGAAATCAGTATGGAAGCTCTTCAAAACATTAAAATAGAACTTGAAGAAGGTCAGTTAAGTTACTACTGAATATACAAAAAGGATTTGTGTAAATTACACACACACACACACACACACACACATACATATATATATATATATATATACACACACACACACACACACATACATGATAGCAAAATGATAAAAATGTCTCACTCTTTCATGACAGGGACGACATCAAAGTGTTCATGGTGTCAGAGACATGTGGCAGAGGCTTTTTAGATCCCAGTGGACCAGGAAGCAGAGAGCTAGGCTACAACCAGAGGCTCATCTATACCCTTCAATGTCCTTTAGTAGTAATCCATCTGCCAGCTATGCTCTAGCTCCTAAAAGTTCCCTACAATATGCCCAAGCAATACCACTACCTTGGGAGCATGTGCATAAACCAGTACTTTGTGTGAGACATTTTCTATTCAAACCATAAACTGAAATCAAATGAGCTTGCTGAGAGCTCCTGATTGTTGTCACAAATCACAGCAGTCAAGTTAGCCAATTAGCCTTGGTACATACCAGAAGAACAAAGAAGATGTGGTATATATAAAAGTTACTTTGTCCTAAGGAAAAATACAATTATGTTGTTTAGAGGAAGACAGGTGGGATTGGAGAGCGTTATGTTATTGAAATAAGAGATACTACAAAGACAGGAGGCACTATTCCTTTCTCTCTCATGTATGGTTTCTGTTAGGGAGAGATGGACATCAGAGTAAATGATAGACTTTTAATGATACAGAGGGGACCACAAGGAGGAGATCAGGTAGAACTCAGAAATACAGGGAGTGAGTATCACTGAAGAGTATAAAGCCATTACATATGTGCAGAAATATCATCTTACTTTGTACCAATTACTATGCCAATGTAAACATCACAGGCAAACTCCATTAAATTAAGTTTTAGTAGTATAATGAATTATCATGAAAATGCTGAACCAATAATCTAAGAGTTTCAAATATTCTTAACTAAATTGGTTTCACATGATGAAAATTTAGCATTTACTTTCCATCCAATTGTTGATTGCTACTTGGGATCTGTTCATCATTTTAAAATCTTATCCTTATTTAATTTGCAGTTCTGCTGGCAGCAGTCATTAGCATAAATACAGTTATATTGTCAAGGAGATAATGAGTCAGGGAAATATTACTAGAAGCAAAAAAAAAAAAAGAAAGAAAGAAAAGAAAAAAAACGGACTCAAAGTGGTAAAACTCTTCGCTTGTTTGATACATGGATAATGATATTGAATCATTGCTAATTGACAGTATTCCTGGATTATTTTCCCAGAAATGACTGCTTTTACATTTGCCCCCGAAGGATTTACATCCAAGTAATCACCATTACAAAGCTATTCTAGAATGCATCAACTTGCAGGTCTTCCTCAGATTTCTGGACAGAACATGTAAATCATGAAATTGAGAACACTAGTTTGTCCTGAGTGTCCCTTCAGCTGCAATAGTTCTCAATATGTAAATAAAAACTAAAGTTCTTAGGTTAAACTAAAGTTTTCCCTAGGAAAAAATAGAGTTTAATTTCAAAAACTTTTGACTTACATTACATTTATTCTCAAATTCTTTTTCCATGAGACAAATAGCAACTTCACACAAAACCAGAAATTGCTTAGAAGCCAAAAACAAAACAAAACAAACCCAACAAGACAAAACAAGAGTTAAGGGACATTATATGATGAAACAATATAGAGAATGAGAGAGAGGTTCTGTAGAGTGAAAGCAAATAAACCCTGAGTAATTCTTAAGTTATTGAGTTAAATTTAAAAATCTAATTTTATGGCATTTGCATTAAATAGTCTCTTAATTTTAACAATATGGGTACATATTTTGTATATTGTTTGGGGAGCACATGCTATGGCTTATGGAGGTCAAAGAACAACTTTCGGTAGTTCATTCTTGCTTTCTACCCTGTGGGTGCCAGAGACTAAATTTAGGTAGGTCATCAGACTTGGCAGTGGCTCCTTTGTCTGCTAATTCATCTTATCAGCACTAAAATTATTATTTTAATCTCTCTTTCTCTCTCTCTCTCTCTCTCTCTCTCTCTCTCTCTCTGTGTGTGTGTGTGTGTATGTGTGTGTGTTTGTGTGTGTCTGCATGTGCACAAGGGTACTATGCTCATGAAGGCCAGAATAAAATCTAGGATCCTTCAGAGCTGAAGTTCAAGTGGTTACTAAGAAGCAAATGTGGGCTCTAGTATCCAAACTCAGATCTTCTTGAGGAGCACTTGAAAACACTTTTAACAAGTGAGCCATCTTGACAGCCCCTTAACCATTTGCATATTGTGGTGCAGGAGATGAGTCAGTGAGTAAGAGAGCATTCTATGTTGGTATCTGTACTGGCTGGTTTTGTGTGCCAACTTGACACAGGCTAGAGTTATCACAGGGAAGGGAGCTTCAGTTGGGGAAGTGCCTCCATGAGATCCAGCTGTGGAACATTTTCTCAATTAGTGATCAAGGGAGTAGGGCCTCTTGTGGTTGGTGCCATGCCTGGGCTGGAAGTCTTGAATTCTATAAGAGAGCAGGCTGAGCAAGCCAAGGGAAGCAAGCCAATAAGGAACATCTCTCCATGGCCTCTGCATCAGCTCCTGCTTCCTGACCTGCTTGAGCTCCAGTCCTGACTTCCTTTGGTGATCAACAGCAATGTGGAAGTAAGCTGAATAAACCCTTTCCTCCCCAACTCGCTTCTTGGTCATGATGTTTGTGCAGGAATAGAAACCCTGACTAAGACAGTAACAGATTCTAGTCTGAATACCTAGAACCCACTTGATAGAGCCAGGAATGTCTGTGTATGCCTTCAGAAGATCCTCGGATACCACTAAACAGTCACCCTAGATGAAACATCAAGTTCCTAGTTCAGCTTAACATTCTGGCCTAGTGCAAGCTTGCTAATATTTGATTTCCTTCAATTATCTCTAATTTTCCCATTTCTAGCCAACATCATATGGGGCTGAATTCTAAAATACTATGTTTGCTGGTAAAGCTTACAGTACTCAATACATTTCTTTGCATGGGTTGTAGTAGATTTCAAAATTACTTTTTTAACCTCTCTAGGGTCTTAACAACATCAACAGAATAGAAATTCTCTAAACATGTCTTGTCTGTCTTTTCCTTGTCTTTGTACCCTGCATAAATGGGTCCTGTTGTATAGATTAGCTTTGCCATCACATACTTCATTCTCTGCCTCTCAGAAACCCCATTACCTCTCTGTGAAGCCGTTTAGTCATTCTGGAAAAACACATGGTGCAATCTGTCCTAAATACTAAGTAGCCGTGCACACTTGAGAAACAGGTAGCATATGATAAAGAGGTGGCAGGGAAATGGCAATATTTTGAAGCATAATGAATTTTAAATTTCAGGGAGAGAAGAAAGCAGATTTAAAAAAGAATAATATAATGGTCTTCATTAGGAGAAGCTGTGCAGTCGAGTCGGACGGGTAAATGGGGCCAGAAGACAAGCTTTAATTATAAAATAACATATACTATTTATTTTTCTGATAAGCATGAGAATATATGTACAGCCAAATACAATTCAAATTGATATGTGACTGGAAAGGGACACAAAGAAAGTGGTGCATTTCATACACGACAAAAAGATATTGTAGAAGCATGCTAACAGCTGGATTCAGGACCTATAAAACAAAAATGATACATAAAATATACATATGCTAGATACTTTAGTCTCTCATGAATGAAATATGAGTCAAAACCTGAGATTCAGCTTAATTATTTGGAGAAGAGGAGGTTTAGGAGGGTGAGAGTGGTAAGGATTAATCATTGTGTACTATTGAAGGTGCTTGTTCAATTTGGCCATTGTCATAGCATGTAATAATAGGCCAGCTTACCTTGAGACATCTGAAGACCTATGCAGAAGATGCCCACAACCTGACTATCAAAGGCAGGAGGGACTTGCCAGGTCCCGTCCTAAGTGCCGACATGTGAGATATTTGTCTCCACTCAGTTCTGGTTTGAATCAATAGCTGATGTGTCTAGATGCCTGTATGTGTAGCCTCGCATCATAGGACCATACCCTCATAGCATGATAGGATCATAGCAACACAGGATCAAAGCATCATAGCATCAGTGTAATATAAAGCTAGGAGCCTATTCTCACTTCTTTTGATTCACCAGTTCTTTAATACCAAACTAGAGAAAATTTTAATTTTGAGATGTTCAAATTCAGAAACTCTTCTAAATTAGTGTCTTCACTTAAAAGAAGAAATATGGCACCTGACAATTCACAGTCTGTTTCATGGTTTTAAATTATCCTCACCCATGAGATTCCAAATGTTCTCAAGGAATGAGAGGGCTAAATTAACTCAGGGTATTTCCTGGTCTTGTAGTCACTTTCTCACCTATCATTTTTTACTTCAATGCTCTCATGTATACATGAAAAATGCAGTACCAGGGAATGTGCACTAGCAAAGGGATGAACATGGCCATCTGAGCTTATTACCAGCTTGATTAGCAATGAAGTACACCAAAGAGCAAGTAGACCAGGCAGTAAGTATGTTAGACAATGGATAGAGAGCTGGGAGAACTTCCAATGCTCTCAGCTTGCACAGACACTAGGCAAAGTGGTACTGATGATCTGCTATCTAGACATCAAGAGGTCACTATATCCATGGCAGCAAGGAGCCAGGATTCTTTTTGAGCTTCCAGTCAACTTTGATGTCATCTACATGATGCTGGTTGTGCATTCGTGTAAACTCAAGAGTCATAGGATATTGAGAGCATCTACTCTGATTTCAAAAGAAGTACTGGAAAAGGGGCCATTGAATACGTTAGAAACCTTACAGACTCTTGTAGAAAGGGTGATAGGT
Source organism: Montemys delectorum (assembly GCA_019843815.1). Classification (NCBI taxonomy): domain Eukaryota; kingdom Metazoa; phylum Chordata; class Mammalia; order Rodentia; family Muridae; genus Montemys; species Montemys delectorum. The sequence continues at coordinate 5,123 of JADRCD010072694.1, read as the reverse complement.
CCAGCTGTGAGGTTCAAGTGTAGGTTACTATGAAAGTTCCAGACATCATATCAGGAAAATATGGCATTTGCTGAGGAGTGGTCGAGAGAGGTCATGAGAGTTGCAAGTGACAAGTTCATAAGGATGGGGTCCCCAAGTCTGTTGAAGAATGCTGCATATCACTACATGTTCTAGATACTTAATATGAAGCTCTATCATTTTAACCTTCCTTTATACCTATACTTTCTTAATGTTATTACTACCTCCCCCCTTTTAGTAATGGTAGCATTTCCTCTCTATAATCTTCTGTCTGGTTGTATAGACTCTCACAGCAAAAGATTTGTTTTGAGCCTGAAAGAAACTCCCTATTTGAATATTTGAAAATAATTAGGACCATTAAAAGGTATGAAAAGTCTTAGATATGATCTGCATTGTGAAGTGGGCGTGAGCCTCTTGGGGCAGAAGTGTTGAATATCTTATTTTAAGATGTATTTAAACATCACATTGACAAAGGGTGTGCTTGAGATTTTTAGTCTCAATTATCAAGTTGATGGGGTTGGAGAAGTGCCTAGATTAGTACAGCTCACTCTTAGATGCTGCCATGAAGGTATGCCTGGAAGAGTAACGAGGACGGGAAGAGCTATTTCACATGCTGAAAGCCTGCTTAGAGTGAGTGGAAAATAAAAAGAATGCCTGATTTCTCACTCTCATGCCCTGGCTGCTATGATGTGAGATCTGTTCTGTTCCTTCATTCTCTTTCCACTATGATAGACCAACACTTCTGACACTCAGAGCCAATGTGTCCTTCACCACCCCTTCAAATGATTTGCTTGGATGTTAGTTTCAGTAATGAAACACTAATACAAGGAGTACTTCATCATGCATCTATTAGAATTATACAGCTCTTATGGTTAAAGAAACAGTATAATACATTCAGCCAGTGGTATTATAACTATTTTTAAATTCTCTGCAAGCAAATGGGCTCTTACCTTAGTTACTTTTCTATTCCAGTGAAGACACACCGTGACTAAGGCAACTTATCAAAGAAAGAGTTTATTGGGACTTACAGTTCCTGACTGTGAGTCTATGACCAACATGGCCATAGCATGGTAGCAGGCAGTCAGGCATGGTGTAGGAGCATTAGCTGAGACATTACATCTGATTTAAAAGCATGAAACCGAGAACTAAAAGGGAATTCTGTGAGCTTTGAAACCTCAAATTCCACCCCTAGTGACATGCCTCCTCTAACAAAGCTACATGTCTTAATCTTTCTCATACAATTACACCAAGTGTGAGAAAAGCTTTCATACATATGAGCCTATGGGGGCCATTCTTATTCAAATAGCAAGTCTCTAATTTCATGAGCTATTGTTTTCAGAATGTTGCCTTTAATCTACCTGGGAGTTGGCCTGCTTTCTTCTTTTTCTTTTACTCTTTTCCCCTCTCTTCTTCCTTCCTTCATCTCTCCCTCCTTCCCTCCTTCCTTACCTCCCTTCCTCCCTCCCTTTCTTCCTTTCTTCCTTCCTTCTTTCCTTCTTTTCTCTTTTCTCTCTTTCTACTCTCTCCTCCCTTTGTCCCGTTCTCCTTCCCTTTGGATATCCTTTCTCTCATTCCTCCATTTCCCCTCCTTTTTTCTTTCTACATAAGAGGTATTTTCTACTCTCAGAGCAAAGATATTTTATGTTTTTCAAGAAATATTATGGCTTTTACTTTCATAGGTAGGGTATAATTTATTTTAAAAGAAATTTCCATATGATAAAAGGTGATGTTAAAGTTACTTTATTTATATGAATATTCATTTATCTGCATTATTGAAAAAGATAAAATCTAATGTTAAATATTTTAGACCTTTTGTTAAAAATCAGTTACAATATGCACGTGATTTTACTTATGAATTTTACTGATCAATATTACTTTATCCATTAATCTTTATTATTTCTCCCATTATCTTATTGCTATGATGAATTCTATTGATTTTCAAATGTCAAATCAAACTGATATTTCTAAATTGCGCCCATTTAATAATTTTTATGCTGGATTTATTTTACTAAAACTTGGTTGAAGATTTTGGCAAAAGCTTTGTTTATATAGAGTTTCATCTTAAATACTATTTCCTTCTATGACTTTTCTAAGTTTCTAAGATTACTTGGAAAGCAATTGTTCTGTAGCTTTGAGAGAACTGAGTAAATCTGCTATTTCTATTTTAAATATTGATATAATTTACCAATTAAATTATGTAGGCCTAGATTTACTTTTCATGGGGAAGTATTGAAGAAGAGCGTTTCTTCTTCATAGATATTGATATTAAGATCTTATTTTGAGTCATTTTTCAAAGTATTTTTATACATATTGCGTTGTTTTTTTTTCTGTATAGGTCTTTCATCTCCTTGTCTTTCTTCTATAATAACACCTCCCTTGTTCATTAAGATTATGGGAACTGAACAAGATATAATCAAAATTCTTAGAAGCATCACACAATGTAAATTTACATACCACAAATATGTAATATGTACTTTGATTATTTAAACATCTATAATCCAGGTAACAATACAGGAGCTCAGCCACCTTCAGTTGTCACCTGCTTTCTTCAATCTCTACCTTTAAGATCACACATCAAATAATATCAAGATGAAATGGCTTTATTATAAAAACACCTTTCCTACACTATTGGCTTGGCCTCATGATCCTAAAGTACATAACTGCAAGGGTGGCTGAAAACTGGATTCTAACTGGATATTACAGAGAAGTAAATATATAATAAGGGTTATAATTTTTAAAATTTGCCTCAGAAGAGATAAGAGCTAAAAATCATTGTATTTTCTGAAGTTAGTGAATTGTCAGTGGTCAACAGTAGAATATAGAATGAATTGCAAATGACAAGGGAAATGGCCTCCATTTCTACATGTGTTGTTAAAGGAAAGGTCTCAGGCAGTACTGGCCCAGAGCTCAGCTCTATTACATGCTTCTCTGCCCATACAAAGCAGATCTCCATTGTCTCCCAGATGAAGTGAATTTTCTGAGGAAAATGAGAAGCTAAAGAGAACTGTCATTCGTCAAGATGTAGTCTCTGCCTACTTTCTCAGAGAAAGCATAATCATGGAGACTAAAGCCATGCTCCTGTTGACTTTCTTATGCTGTGTAAACAACCGGAAGAACTTAGAAGAGGTCAGTTAGACCTAGAGTTAGCTTTAGATTTGGGTTTGAAATTGTATGTTATCCTGTTTTTCTATAGAGACCCCATTTTCTGTTTCTCAAATTAGTTCTCAAGTGTCCAACACATATTTTTTTTTCTCCTTTATTAAACAAGTATTGAAAGCCAGCATGGTATAGGCATTAGGAATATGATTGAATCTAGAAATGATTGTGGATTTCAACATTTAGTAAACTATGACTCTACATGAAATCATGCATGCATAGTTCTAGTCCACATATCTATCAATTTTAATTCATCTTTCTTTATGGAATTCTCAGAATTCCAACCTAACACAACAATCTTATACAAAGTGGAAAATTCTCTTCTATGTTTCTTAGATTGAGATAAGGAATTTATTATGCAGCTTGCCAAAGAAAATGTCTGCTTTAGAAATCAACCTCAATAAGCCCTAACTATTTTTCTCATATGTACTTCATTAGAATTGTTACTTCCTGACAAGTTTAATTTGATGGTTCAACAAACCGACAGATTAAGATATCTAGAGGGAAAATGGAAATAAAGTCAGGAATCCTTGTGTAAGAATGGGAAGTCAAGGTTGAGTTAGAACATAGGATTACAAGGCTGGAATATCTTCTATTATAGATCAGGCATGATCTGTGAATTAGCAGGTGGCTGAGACTACAAGAGGAGGGAAAACAGGTCAAGTTCTGGGGAATGAGAACTAAGGAATGCAAAGCATTGCCTAACACGATTAGTGTTTCTTACTATGGCTCTCATTACTTCTCAAAGGCCATGATAAATGTAGCCATTGTATAAAAAATCAATACAACTCTTCTATTCATATGTATTCTCCCTCTCCCTCCCTCTCTCTTTCTCTCCTGCATTTTACATATATGCAATGGCTTTCAGTATGACTCAGCATTTTTGCTACAAGATGCAGAGTTTAAAATTCTCTGTCCTAAGAATGTGGCTCAGCCTCAGTGACTTAATTGTGATGATTTGAATATAACATAAAGTATTCCATGAGACCTTTGAATATAGGTTTTAGAAAACACACAGCTTTTGCCTGCATCTCAAGATTACACTTCAGGATCCTTGCCCTTATGTCTGAACAGCCTGGATACCTATATGCAGCTTACTAGAAAGTTCATGTGGAAACAGTGCTTAAAGTGAAAGGCTCAAAGAGCTCAGCTCTCCCATTCCTCAGCTAATTTAGTCTCTATCTGATAGATGTATGGTTGAGCTCCCATAGAATTTCAGTCCTAGGAAGTAGAAAAGAGCCTTTCTGCTTCACTTGGTCTGAATCCTGACAGAAAGTAGGCCACTATTGCCACGTTGATTTCTTCCACTAAGTGGGCAATAACTTGTTATGCAAACATAGTAACTGGAAGTGATTTTTTTTTATGAGGAAATGAATACCTCCCTCCCCAAATCTTCAAAGAAAAGAGATGAATGAAGGGGAACTGGAAGAGTCTTGAAGAAAGTATTAGAAAAAGCTTAGCAGTGTACAAAGTCTTAAAGCTTCATGGCACAATGGTGCTCCTAGTGAGAACTTCATGGTAAGAAAATAAAATATTGTTGGATATAAGTAAAGACAATCTGTATTCTACTTACAGTGTAAAAATTTCAGGTAGACTGTCCCTAAGGAAAATAAAAAGCGATAATAATTAAAAATGGTAACACCCCTATGAACTGAAAGTTTAGCTATGGAGAGTATGGCAGAGTATTAAAGCTTCATTCTGCTTACAGTAAATTGGTAGAGAAGAAAGACAAATTAAAGGTAGAGCTTGAGACTATGACTACGAAATATTCAGGGCTTTCTATGTCCCAAGAAAAAAGTCTCACTAGTCTCTCAGAGATGATTAAGTCCATGCAGAAGACAGGACTTAATCCTTTAAAGGAGTCCATGAATGAGAAGTATGAGGGAGACAAAGGAAAAGGAACATTTGGAGAAAGGAGAGAGAGAGAGAGAGAGAGAGAGAGAGAGAGA
>JADRCD010072685.1:1311-15113 GCA_019843815.1 Montemys delectorum | reverse complement strand
TGAGGCTAGAATTCCAGTTACTTTGGTTGGTAAAACAGATATGATTTTGAGAATATTCCTGTTGCTGTTATGAAAATCTGCAATCAATTTAGAGTTTTCATTGCTTCTGCATCAATAATTTTTTGTTAGTATTCCATCAGACAAAAACATCTTGCTGATAAGTAAATTTTAGTTATTAAATGGTGTTTTTAAAGATTGTATTCTCTTTAGGCATTCAGGAATACAGACCATGTAAACGTTCATAACTTTGAAATGAAACATTGCCAGGAAAGATAGACATATATTTAATGGCTTAGGCTCAGACAGAAAGCAACGTGATCCCTCCTACTTTAGCACTCCTACTGCTAAGGGCATGATAACTACTCATCAGAAGTCAGGAAGTCTCATTTTATCAGGGATTCTAGGACCTACCAGAGGCATCTATAACTAAACATAGAACTGCTACATTTGTAACTTGCTCCTCAACTTTCAGTTCCTCATAATCTCTCTAGAGGGTTCTGGTGAGAAATTGAGTACTATTTAATAGAAATGTGGCCAAATGATAAAACATCACTTGAATTTTGTCTTGAGAGCTCACCTCCTTTCTTCTCCTTGATATGTCTAAAGAGACCCACAATAGTGATAAGGAAGAGGTTATCATTCTGTACTTAAAATACCAAAGAAAGATTTCTATGCAACCTCTCAAAAATCCATTGCTTAGACCCACAAGAAAAGAAAGAGATAGCTTATTCTTTCTTCAAATACAAACCTCACTTTCAAATTTTCACTACGTTCGTGTCAGCCATATTAGAACTATGAAGCCAGGCTTTAGAGCATTCAGGTATATATGTAGTAGAAAACAGAGGAGGAAATCCACAGCCTAACGGCATAGTCTGCTCCACATAGGCAAGAGAAACAGGAAAAGAAACCCATGGTTGACTCTTGGGCACATAGATACTCATTAAAGTCCTACGATCTAAACTACTCAGATTTGCAATGTTTACTTGGTGGGAAAAATATCTTGAAAATAGACAAAAAGAGCCTTTTCTATTTCTATAGTATGTATCTCTCTCTCTCTCTCTCTCTCTCTCTCTCTCTCTCTCTCTCTCTCTCTGGATGGCCACTGTTCACTTAAGCATTCTATCTTGGAGAAAATGTATCTTTAAAATTTTTCACAATGGATATTTTTAGCAGATAAAATGCTGTCCACAACTTGTTGGCACAAACTGAACTTGTATGACTAGAAACTGCTCTTCTTTGACTTCCTAGAGCTGAAAAATAAGCAGGCTCATGCTGGCACTTGATGAGTTAAATGAGCTGAAATATAAACTCTGACAACTTTGTTAATGCCATTTCCTCTAACAAAGAGGATCAACAAAATCCCTAGGAAATAAATCTTTGCTTCATCTCCTACTGATGATATTGACAGAACTGTAGAGATATTTTTGTACAGAAAGGCAATCAATTTCTTGCATCTGTAAAAAGTGGATAAAAACAGTATGCAATTTAAGGAGATAAGAATGTTCTGGAACTGAGAATTCAAATAATCTGTAGTATCTGATATGTGAACAATAAGGGTCGTAGGTTTGTCAAATATTTCACCTCTGACAATATGACTTGGAAATTTGATTTTATATAATTTAAATTAAGATTAAATAAAATACACTCATTTGTGTCTTGATTACTATAAGGAACAGCACAGTTGTGGTGGTTTGAAAAGGTTTGCCCGCCACACACACACACAGATTCATGTGTTTCAATGTTTGGCTATAGCAAGTGGGATTATTAGGAGTTATGGTCTTATTGGAATAGGCATGGCCCTGTTGGGGGAAGTGTGTCACTATGTAGGCAGCGGGCTTTGAGGTCTCCTGGTGCTCAAGCTCTGCCAAGTGTGAGACAGTCTTCTCCTGGCTGCCTTGAGATCAAGAAGTAAAATTCAAGATGTAGGTCTTCCAGTACCATGTGTACCTGAGTACTGCCTTGGTTCTTGCCATGATGATTATGGAATTAATAAACATCTGAAATTGTAAACCAGCCTTAATTAAACAGTTTCCTCTATAAAAGTTTTGTTGTTCATGGTGTCTCATCACAGCAATAAAACCCTAAGGACAGTTCAAAGAAAAATTTCCCAGTCATGAACATCATATTATTTAATATAGTATTAGCATTAAAAGGATGTAGTTTATACAATATAAAGAACATAGAGTTTATCTATGTATTATACAACCCAGAGTAAGAGACTATAACACAAATATTTGAAATTCCTCAGTGCCCATGTAGATTCAATGTATCCCCCCCCCAAAAAAAATTAAGGGTAACTGTGAATTTTCTTTGTATTACTTTGTACACCTTCATGAAAATTTATGTACAAAAATTTTATTTCATTCCACAAGTTTTTGATATTAGATAAATAAAATTCAATTGTGTGTTTTCTTTGGTGAGAATATTTGTATAAGGCAGTATCAAATTACTTCATTATTCATGCAGTATTGAACAGATGTGTTATTTAGCCTCTGACCCCCTATGCTAACCTTTCTATACATAAGAACTATTTTAGGCTCTCTATTTTCATTTACCATTTGTCTATTTTTCATATTTTAATGTATTCTTTCTATTGTATATGTGAACACAGTTCCAGTCCCTTCTTTTTATTCTATCAATCTGTCTAATAATCATATAATACCAGCATCTTTATCATTATATTGTTAAAAGAAAATAACCAGACACAAAATAGCAGCTAATGTATGCTGTTTTCTACATAATGCCAAAAATATAATACTCTGGCCTTAACCAATCTTCCAGGGAGAAAACAGGAGATGCAGTCAGAGGAGTGCAGGGAGACAACCATGAAATGATATTGAAGACACTAAAAGGCTCTCAGTAGAGGAATAACATGGCCTGACTTGCATCTTTAAAGTATAATTCTGAAGCCTCATTGACCAGAGACATTTATGATACAAGAAAAGAGGTAAAGAGACTAGTTATGAGGCCAATACAAAAATCCTGAGAGGAGATGATGGAAGGAGACTGTGGTGATAGATATAGATGTGGTTGCATGATGTGAGATTTCAAGTATGCTATGAAGAGAAAGATATTTGCTGATAAACCCATTGTGCAATACAGCAGAAGAGTACTAAAAGAAGAGCACTTGAGAGCTGTGGTTTTGCCTCAGTGGTAGAGAGCATGCCTAAGATAGAAGCATCTCTGAGTTTGATTCCTAGAGTGGAACACAAAAAAATGAAAATTTTTAAAATTGGTGCTTGGATTGGTTCCAGACCATTGTAACCCCAACACGTGGGTAGCTGAGGAAGAAAGATTTCAAGTTTAGGGCCAGCTAGGATTGCATAGTGAGTGTGACTCTGTGTCACAAAATTAAGGAATAAACATTAAGTTAAATTGGAGGACATTATGCCTGGTGAAAGGAGTCAAGTGCAGAAGGAGAGACTGTATAATCTCACTTAAAGTAAAATATACAGAAATACAAAATAAAAGTGTTTACTATGGGTATAGACAGGGTAAAATGGAAAAATAGGGAGATATAGGTGTATATCAAATGACAGTTTGTAAGTAAATAGAGCTAGGATATAAAGTCATAATTCATCAATCTCTTGTTTCCTATAGATGTGACCAAAGAGCAGATCTTTGGTTTTCTCACAAAACAAGGATAGAATGCAAAATGATACATATCCTAGGATTTTTTTCACTATGGTAACCATTTCATTACATGTAAGTCCACCAAAATATCACATTGTACATATTAAGTATATGTAAGTTACACAGAGATTCGTTGGTTTAGAAATTGCTAGAACAAATTACATGTGTTATTAAAATTCATCTATTACACACAGAATTCATAGTACAATTTTTGATATAGTATGTCTATGTTTACTAAATAGTTCCTTTTCTTCAATTTTGAAGTATGAATATAAAATCCAATGTAGTTGAGAATATTAAATATGCACTTAAACTTAAAAATGACTTCATTTTGTTTTGTTTTGTTTTGTTTTTTGAGATAGGGTTTCTCTGTATAGCCATAGCTGTCCTGGAACTCACTCTGTAGACCAGGATGGCCTTGAATTCAGAAATCTCCCTGCCTTTACCTCCTAAGTGGTGGAATTAAAGGTGTGTGCTACAGGAAGAACAACCCACAAACCACAAGAAACTCAAGAAGAAGGAAGACCAAAAGGTGGACATTTCATTCCTTCTTAAAAGGGGGACCCAAATACCCACAGAAGGAGTTGCAGAGATTAACTATGGAGCAGAGACTGAAGGAAGGACAAGCCAGCCTAAATATAGCTATCTCCTGAGAGGCTCTGACAATATTTGACTAATACAGATGTAGAGGCTCACAACCATTCATTGAACTGAGTACACGGTCCCCAATGAAGGGGTTAGAGAAAGGACCTATGGAGCTGAAGGGCTTGCAGCCCCTTAGGACGAACAACAATTACTAACTAGTACCCTCAGAACTCCCAGGCACCCAACCACCAATCAAGAACTATACAGGGTGGGATTGAATGTTCTGGCAGCATGTGTATAGTAGAGGATTGCAAATTCGATCATCCATAGGAAGAAAGGACCTCGGCCTTGTGAAGGTTCTGTGCCCCAGTGTAGGGGAATGCCAGGGCCAATAAGTGGGAGAGGGTAGGGTGGCAGGCATGGGGAGGGGGGAGGCAAAAGGGGTTTGTTCTTGTTGTTTTTGTTTGTTTGTTTGTTTTTTGGAGGGGAAACTGGGAAAGGAGAAATTTACATGTAAATAAAGAAAATACCTAATTTTAAAAAAAAATAATAATTGTGGAAAAAAAGGTATGTGCTACCACTGCCTGGCTACTTCATCTTCAAGTGATAAATTCTGGGTTACTCTGTCAAATAATGAATTGGAGATGGAAGAAACTGTTCTAGAAGGTGACACAGTCTTGACTGTTAGGAAGGGAATATACAACAGTAGAGACTCTTCCCTTCTGAAATAATCAAAGGAAACAATGTTGCTATAACAACATGGCTTCCAAGAAGACAGTATTTTAAAGAATGAATGCTGCTTTGGCATGAGACCAAGGCTGGATATTTGTGGTAGAGACCTAGTTCTGTGTGCAAACAGAATATTTCAGCTCCTGGGATGAAACCTTAGGTATTTACCAAAATAATCATTATTCTCTGTTGTGGCTCATCAGTGAAAAGCTGTCCAAACTTGTTTAATTGCATCAGTCCTCAAGATGGATGGTTTGACATGACCTTATTGACTAGGAGCCTTTAAGAGATGACAGACCCCATCACTAACATGATAAAGTGTCTCTCTGTGTGTCTCAGTCTGCAAAGCCAGTACCAAGTATTTGATGTTCAGGTTAACACTATCAACATCAGATTAATCTTTGTGGTTGCTACACAAGCAGTACTTTTACCCTTTCTGGATTTATAATGAATGTCTTATCAAAGACATTTCCAACAACCATGTCTCTCTATTTACAATCACTTAATTTTCTAAAGACTCAAAATACTATCCCTAAATCCTACTACCCACTCAGTTTAGATACTGCTAATATATTTTTGTCAGCAGTATCCATTATTATTGACTTTTTTTTAAAGATTACAACAAAACACAGGGCACTGACCAGCAGGAAACCAATGCCTATTCTAAATTGACATCCTTCCTCAGTAAAAGGCATAGCATATACAGGGTACCCTTATGGAATATGTAAGTCCTTTCCTATTTACATCATTAATTGAGTATAGTAGTTACTTTATATCACTATGACTTCACTTTTGAAATTTGTTAGACTATTACAAATTGTCTAAGGTCTGAAGTAAAAGGCCTGCCTTGTTACCCACACATTTTATGCACTAAAACATCATTGAGTTCTCACTCATAAAAATGGCAATTTTGCCAGACATCTGCCATTAAATAGTTTATTATCACAGAGAGACAGATTTAGAAGCTAATGGTGTTGGACATGGCAAAGGGCCAATTGTAATTTCTGAGGAACGATTTAGTTGTAAGAAATAAATATTGAAGTCTGTTAATAAGAGCTTGCATTTATCCTATAATAGTGTGTTGCATGCAACATCCCTGGTAATATTTATTACAAACCTATTAAATTAGTATATTGTTTCTTATCAGTTTCAAGTAAAGAAACTAAGGACTGGTTAGATTAAATGACCAAACTAATCCAGGAGGTATTGAAGGGTGAAGTCAGTTTGTTCTGCTCCCAGATCAGCATCAAATTTGTGTCTCTAGATTCTCTACCTCTCTTATGTCAGGTTAGGAAGATGAGTTCTACCATTTACAACAGTAAAAAAGGGTCAGAAACAAAAGAGCATTTTAGTATGCCTATACAATACCAATCAGAAAACTGGTAATCTTCATGGCTACTCAGGTAATGGATTTTAAAACCACTTTCTAATAATTTTTTCAAGCAGTAATTTAGAAAAAATGTTACCTTCTGTTTTTGAATATGCTCTATTATGAAGGGAACCAAAGATGGCATTATTTGCGTTTCAAAGATATATATATTTTGCTGCTATAAGAATTTGTTCTGCTTTAAAGGGTGAAACTAATGTCTACCACTTGGTGTTTATATGAGAATTAAATATTCTCTGGACAATGAAGTGCTCATTTTTACATCTGAAACATGGCATAAGGATGATGATGATGAGAAAAAAATCTTATGGCAACATGTTCAACATCAAGACTTTAAAATTTGAGGATGCCTTGACAAGGTGCCCTATATTTTATTTCAGTCTTATCAATGCATTTTTACAATCAGAGCCATCCACACAGCACTTAGCTTTGCTGTGATCTATGATCAGTGAGTTTTCATATACTTCTTGGTCATTATTCTAAAATACTATAAAAAAAACCCATTGTTTTTCACAATAGCCCTATAATATAGTTGCCTTGAACAAACTGAGCTGAGATAATTTTTGCTTAGATGATATTTGTCCTACTTGTTTTCTCATGGTCCAGAATTTGGATTTTCATAGCAGGACTCAAATTTAAACAGATTAAGATGTCCCTTAGACTAAAGTAATAGCACAATAATATTCCTATATAAATGGAATGGCTCACTCTGTTCATTATGTACACTATGTGTATATCCACTTCCATCCATAGCCTACTTTAGCTGGAAAAATGATTTTTCAGGAAATAATTCATTGGACATCTTTACCTAAATTCATGTTGCCTAAACATTTATATTCCATCTGATCTATGATGAACCATTAAGGAAGTTGTATTAAGATTCTGTAGTACACTAGCTGATATGAGGCCCCTGACACATATACAGCAGAGGACTGCCTTGTCTGGCCTCAGTGAAGGAAGATGCACCTAACTCTCAAGAGATTGAAGCCCCAGGGAATGGGGAGACCTGGTAGGGTGGGTGTAGGTGTGGAAACATCCTTTTGGAGACTGGTGGGAGAGGAGGTATGGGATGGGGAGTGGTCAGGGGGCAGACTGGGAGGGGGATGAAATCTTGACTGTAAAAACGTATTAAAGAATAAAAACAAATAAGTTTTTATCTTATTTTATTTTTAAATTATTTTTTCTCTTTTTTATTAGATATTTTCTTTATTTACATTTCAAATGATATCTCCTTTCCCAGTTTCCCCTCTGGAAAAAAAAAAAAAAACTGTTCCCGCCCCCTCCCCCTGCTCAGCAACCCACCCCCTCCTGCTTACTGGCCCTGGCATTCCCCTACACTGGGGCATAGAACCTTCACAGGGCCAAGGACCTCTCCTCCCATTGATGACCTACTTGGCCATCCTCGGCTATACATATGCTGTTGGAGCCATGAGTCCCACCATGTGTATTCTTTGGTTGGTGGTTTAGTCCCTGGGAGCTCTGAGGGTACTAGTTAGTTCATATTGTTGTTCCTCCTAAGGGGCTACAAACCCTTCAGCTCCTTGGGTCCTTTCTCTAGCTCCTTCATTGGGGATCCTGTACTCAGTCCAATGGATGGCTGTGAGCCTCTACTTCTTTGTTAGTAGGACACTGGCAGAGCCTCTCAGGAGACAGGTATAGAAGGACAGCAACTTCCTGGCATTCACAATAATATCTGGGTTTGATGATTGAATATCGAATTGAATCCCAGGTGGAGCAGTTTCTGGATTGTCCTTCCTTCAGTCTCTGTTCCATAATTTGTTTCTGCAACTCCTTCCATGGGTACTTTATTCCCCCTTCTAAGAAGGAACGAAGTATCCACACTTTGGTCTTCCTTCTTCTTGAGTTTCTTGTGGTTTGTGGATTGTATTTTGGGTATTCTGAGCTTCTGGGCTAATATCCACTCATCAGTGAGTGCATACCATGTGTGTTCTTTTGTGATTGGGTTACCTCACTCAGGATGATATTCTCCAGATCCATCCCTTTCCCTAAGAATTTCATAAATTCATTGTTTTTAATAGCTGAGTAGTACTCCATTGTGTAAATGTACCACATTTCCTGTATCTATTCCTCTTTTGAGGGGCAGCCAGGAGGCACAGAAGTGGCAGGGCAGCTGGGGCAGGATTCTCCCTACCTCCATGTACACCTAGGAGTGAGGGCGGATCCACACAGCCCTCTCTGTCCCTTCCCCTGAGTGGAGAGCTTCCCTCCAGCAATTGATCTGACCCCAGGACTCAGGTGAGATCACCATTTTCTCTCTGGTGACAGATTCTAAGGCGGGACCAGCCGGAGGCACAGGCTACAGAAGGGGCAGGGCAGCTGGGACGGGTTTCTTTCTATCTCCATTGACAACAAATACATTTTTTAAAAAAAGATTCTGCAGTTCCATTTACCTTTCTCCTGTCAGAGAAAAGTTTCTCTCTGTCAACAGTGATATATTGTATCACATGCATCACATTCACAAAAATCTGGGACATATAATTAAGCCTAACGGTTAGTCCTGTTTTCTTGTTTGTATTTATATTTGTTTTAATTGTATTCAATTCTATAAAATTAAGGCATGTTTTTGTGGCTTTTTTCCTTTCAGTTTAACAAAGCCATACTCACAGAGCAGTGTAAGATGTTAAACTATGTTAACACAGACTTATAGGTATGACTGAATGTCACTGAATTGTAAGAGAAGTTCAACACCAAGGATTTCTCTGTGTGTACACTTATGTGTTGTTGATATGCTGATCCAACATAATCACTCTTCAGACTCTGAAGTGATAACAAAATTTTTATGGATCTCGTGGAACTCATTGAAGTTGTACAAGAAAGGAAAATCTCTTATTTTCAACATATAATTGGCTTATTAGAATATCCAGTGAAGAGAGGCAATAAAATTTTAATTTTAATAATGAAGACTGGATTGTTTCGTAACTTCCATTCATTTTTGCTGCACAGGTTTCACTTCTCCTGCCAGTATAAACATTGTAAAAGTGTGAAAGAACTCAAGGATCCTCATTTCAAATTGCTCCTATGCATGCAGTGCTAACTCACAATGTCAAATCTCCATCTCTTGAGTTGCCATTGACCTCAGTGAGCTAACCCGTCAGGTACAGGCCTGACACAGACTTATCCCTGGCTAGAGAATCCAGTAAATATCAAGGGCTTAGTGAAGGCTGAGAGAGACCACACTGGGATGAATTAGGTCACTAGGTGAAAAGTGGAATCTGGTAACATAGACCAGATATAAAGCCAGAACGTCCATTGAAAACTAGATTATAAGCAAGCAAACAATAACAATAATAAAAAATCCCAGGGCTGCACTATTAAATCTGAGTCAGTTAAATACAGTTTAAATTTTGATCCCTGAGTGATGGTGGGAAAACTGAGAGCAAGCTGTGTCTTTGCTATTCAGCTTCCAGTGGAATTCCTTTTAAGCATCCAATAAATTTCTATAAGACAAATGAAAGAGTGAATATTCTTTCATTGTTCACAACCAAGTTTAGCATTACATTTTCCACTTGAGTCTTATTTCTCTTACCTATCTGTATTTGGCTCTCCCTCTTTCTCTCTGCCTACTTCTTCATTTTTTTTTTCCAATTCTTTTCCTGAAATCTACTCTGTCATCCATGAGACAGAAGACATGGCCATGTTGTGGTTGTTCCTGAATTAATAGTACTTCAATTACTAGAACCAGCCTAAATTGAATTTCAAACAATCTGTGTTCCACTTTCTTGCAAAAATACTGGAGCAAACTAGTAAAGAACCTACTGCTGTTAGTTCTTTTTTTTTTTTTTTTTTTTTTTTTTTTTTGCTGTTAGTTCTATAATGAACACAGTATCAAACTGCCTTCTAGGTCTGCATCCCTATAAGTGTAGATCATGTAGATTAGCGCAGCTTTATATCTTTACCAGAGATGTTTCTTTGTGTGGAAAAACAGCTAATACAAACTCATAACTAGACAAAGTGCAGAGAGTAAGTATCTATGGAGTACTCAGCTATTCAGCTACAAACTGTACCTCTATATCACAACACTACGCCCAAGGCTCAGGCAACTCCTCAGAGTAGGGGGCCAAAAAGCTGTAAGAGACAGAGGACAGTGTGGCCCAGTGACTTCTGAACTCATGAAGTAAAGTTGCTGTGATTGCCTCCATAAAACTTGCATAATATCAAACCAGTTAACATTTCAGTATACATGGGTGAGTGTTACCAGGCCCCACTCCCTAGCCAGTCAACTATTGACTGATGCTAGAATTGAGTCACTTTTCTTGAGAGAAGAAACAGTATCAATTATAAATCTGTCACAAACTAATACTAGGAATTGACTTCTTTAAAAATGTGCATTTGTCAGAGCACAGGAAGGTAATCATTTGGATGATAAAATGTACTCACACACACACACACACACACACACACACACACACACACATACGAATACTACATTTTAATTCATTAATAATGCAAATGGAGTACTTTCACATGTGTCTATGAAAAATTCAGTTACATTTAGTAGGATTCTGAAGCATGGAATTAGACATTGGTTTGGAGAAGGTATTCATACTACTTTGAACTCTTTTCCATGCATTTACAGAATGAAAATAAATTTTAGTGGATCCAAACTAATATAGGGGAAAAACATTATTTCCTACTAAGAAATCAAACAAATGCTTTTAGAGGGCTTAAAGGCATTGTCTGTATTCCTCCAACTTTAATATCTCTCCTCTCTCAACTTTGTTCCTCTGTAGTTCTCTGATGTTGAATGTATACTGAAAAATAGGATCATACATCAATTGTAGATTTTTTCCCTCCTTTTTAAGTTAGTAGTGCTAGTAGACACTTGAATATCAGTCCTAATTCCAACTTTTCAGGTAAGGACCTGTATTTGACCTGGTGTGGGTCACAAGCACAAGTTTGGACACATCAACTGTACATGTGTAGCAAAGGTCATATACTATAGAATATGGTTACCAGGAGTTACCATTTAAATGAAAGTGGAATGATGTGCCAGGGAAAGATTCTGTTGTAGCCACCATAATGCTATTTTGAATGCATTGATGTCAAGATATATAAGGCTTAATTTAGGCTACAAATAAGGCTTTAATTCATTGGTGGATAACCTAAAGTGTCTCCTCTGAATTTTACCAGTATTAACCATGATTTGGATCAAATCAACAAGTCAGTTCAAAAAGCAAAACCCTTGAAGGAATATCTGCCAAGTATATATTTTGTTCTGTCAATAAAGTGCTTTTGATTTTAGATGACTCTATTGAAAAGTTAAATAAATATTTAGATTATTATTTTTTCAGTGTTTCATACATTGATACAATGAATTATAGTCATTTTTTCTCTCTCTCCACCCCCATGTGCTACTGTTTCTCTCCTCTGTCATTCTCTCTGTCTCCCATTGAGACTCTTCCCTTCTCAACAAGTCCCCCTCCTAATTTCATGGCTTCATTTTGTGTGTAGCTGCTGAGTTTAATTAGAGTTTCTTGCCTAAGTGTGAATGAGAATTTGAAAATTAACTATTCACACATAGATAAAAATAGTCTGTATTTAGATGGAAGTGATTCCAGATGGACCTGGACACTAAGTCCAAATTTTTCTCAGTAAAGAAGTTAAACTGCTCAGTGGTCTAGACGAGAATTCAGGGATCTGGGTCTACTCACTAAATGAGAAAATTATAGGTATAAGGGAGTTCATTTTTCCCTAGAAATGTTAATGGGAGATTTTATTATCAGCTTTAATGATCTCCAGCTCATCATTCTGGCTTCAAGGAATCTCTCAGCTATGAGCATGGGAGAGGACTTATCTGATAACATCCAATTCAAAAATTACATTTTTCTTGAAAGTGTCCAAGGGGTTAGTCATTTATCATTACCAGGGGAATATGTCTGTCTACAGTAGGGCAATAATTCAGAGTACTCACCATAGAAGTAAGCTCCCTCTCATTTTTAATTAAACAATGTAATATGTTCCATTGATGACTTGAGTAGCACAGAACTTGAAGGAAGTCTACATTTATCTCTGTATCTTTCCTCTTGCCCCTTTTCATAGCCAGGACAAAACAGATAGGATAAATAGACCAAAAGTTACATTTATGCCTTGGGAAGAGAGAAAGAAATATGATAATTTATTTGTATCATGTAATTCCCAGCACATATATAAAATTTCCAAGAATCTTTCACTCTGCTTATTGTAGTCACGTTCCAAATAGCATACAGCACACTAACACACATTTTTCCTTTTCCCCCTGGCTAGTAGCATCAGGCTGAGGCCTTCCCAGAACAAATGATTAATCTTATCAGAAGAACATGAGAGATGGGCTTGCTATCACCGAGAGGACAACACTGTTAGCTTCATAGAACCAAGGCATCCTTAAACTGAGATATGAGCCATATTATTGCATTCTGGACCAAAAAGAAGAAGACCCAAAAGAACAGCTTTAGCATCCCAGTCAGGAAACATGCCAGTAAGACAATGGTTGGAGTACAGTTGGCAGGATCTGGGAAAACACCAACTGAATCCAATATGTTCATTACACAATACAAATGGAATTCTGAGCTAGTAGAAGGCCAGAAATGAAGTCAGAAAGCAGTAAAAGTGAAGTATGAAATGAAGCCAGTATGGTTGGAGAGATCAACAGTAAAAGTCAGGGAACTTGAGAGGTTTGTTTGTTTTGTTTGTTTGGTTGGTTTTTTTTTGGGGGGGTTGGGTTTTTTGTTTGTTTTTTTGTTTTGTTTTGTTTCATTTTTGTTTTGTTTTGTTTTTACATTTTTTGAACCAATTAAAAGAGATTGGAATATATGACAATAGTCTTCAAACTGCAGCCTTCAGAACAACAGAGTTTGTTTGAGAACTTGTTTTATACTAAATCAGGAACTAGGGGTAGAGAAGCTCAGAAAGTTGTCCTTTAAAACAAGCTTTCAGGTGAGAGGATGACTCATTCGATAGTGTGCTTGCCTTGTGTGTCTGTGACCCCCTCATTTGGATCACCAGTAACCACATAAAAGCCAAGTGCTGCAGCATGTTCCTAAAATTCTAGGTCTAGTGAGGTAGAGAAGGGAACACGTCTAGCCAAACTGGTGACCTCTGGGTTCAGTGAAAGACATCATTTCAAATAATAAGGCAGGGATAGGTAGAAATTAAAGGAGAGGCTTACTGTTTACCACTGGCATTTACACAACACACACACACACACACACACACACACACACACACACACCACCACCACCACCACCACCACCACCACCACCATCACCACCACCACCACCACACACAGTACATACACACATATGAGCATGCAACAAACAAACAAAAATGACAGTTGAAACTAGAAAAATAGTTTTATATTCTCTTTCACAACTCATATGTTATTTTCTCATACAAGAAGTGTTACTTCTGAGAAACATTAGTACCACGGAATTGCTGATAAGAGGTATATATGAAGGATAGGTGATAAGGT